>WAAE01024407.1:188309-258644 GCA_013400495.1 Nicator chloris
GGGGGGCGCCGAGGGCGGGGCGGGGTAAGGAGGAGCTGCGGGAGGCTCAGCGGGGTGCGGGGCCATGGAGGAGCCCGGGGCTATGGGAGTGCCGAGGGGACACTGATGGGGGGCAGGGCGGGGGGGACGCCTGGGGGAGTCCCGCGGGTACAAGGCGATGGGGAGCGGAGCGGAGTCCCGAGGGAGGGGCACAGGGCGGTAGCAGCGCTGAAGGGGCCCCGGGGGGGACACGCGGTCGCGGCACTGAGGGCGTCCCGGGGGAAAAGGACACACTGGGCGCTGTGTCCGCCTCAGGGCCGCCGGAGGGTCTGGCCCGGCCCCCGCTGTTACCTGGGGCTGAGCGCAGCAAGCCGTTCCCTTCTCTTTTATTTTGTTTCCTTCGCACAGCCAGACTGCAGCTCGTGAGAAGTATGCGAGACGTGGGGTTGTGGGTTGTTGGTTTTTTTTTTTGGTCAGCGCTTGTAAGCCTGAGTCGCGCCCCTGCAAACTGAGAACTTCCTTTATGGGGAAGATTTTTTTCTCACGTAAGGGCTGCAGATACAGGGTTGTAAAGGTTTTAATAACAACATGCAGAGGAATAGATTCCATAACCCTAAAGTTTGTTTAAAACATAAAGTCTTTGTTACATTAGTGTTTTAAAGGAAGACCTTTCAGAACCTTAGGAAACAAAAATAAAAACCTTAAGCAGCAAATCTCTATTTCTTTTCAAAAGCATTCTTACACGTGTTTACACAGTGAAATATTTTGATGGAAAGTTCTTGGTCCATGCCTGGGCAGTACTCAAGCTATTGAGATGGCCTGACAGGTTACCTAGGGATTCTCTTGCCTTGGAGAGCCTTTTGTTAATGTAAAGCTGATGTGGCTGTTTTCTGCCTTTCTCCTCTGTGCTTCGTGTTCCATGAAGTAAACACAGTGTGGCCAGAGCGCAGGTGAGCTTTGACCAGTGCTGCCTGCTCAGGTGGTTTCTGGGCAATGGTCGTGGGCCATTCAATTTAAGGACGCTTAATAGCCTTTTGAATAATTAGGGTGCTGTGCTGGCCTCTGGCAGAAGCCATGATCAGAGCAGGTAGAAAACGGCAAGTTTTCTTTCTTTTTTTCTTTTTGAGTCCCACCCCTTATTCTCTCAAATTCACAGTCAGCTCAGCAGTTCCTGAGAGTCCCAGTCATAACAATAGTTAAGTAAATAAAAAGCGAAAAGAGGGATGCATCCTGTGTCTAAGAGGCTGGCCTGTCATGTGAGTGCGTTAGTAAATGCCCATACAGCGTGTGTATTTACACAGAAAGCCGGGCGGAGCACAGGTAAATAATTACTGCTAAAATGCTATTACTTTCAGTAAATGCAAACTAATATTTGCTGCTCATCACACTATTTACTAAGGAAGCCAGAAGAACCACAACCAATGTTTGTTCCCAGAGAGGATTTCATGCCAGCTGTCAGAAATACATCTACTCATCTCTTTCCCTGTAATGGTCCTGTGCCTCCTCTTGGCATAAATGGTTTGGATAATATAACCCTTCACTATTTGTCTGTGCGTCTTACCTCTATTTCCACAGGGGGGAAAAAAAGGCAGAATAATAAATAAGAAATGTTAAAATGGCTATAAACAGAAATATATGTCTCCACAAGCCATAAAGGGGATTAGGCATGATTTGCTATTGTAATGTAGCTTCTGGCCTAATCATTTCCTTTGGAGAAAAGTGAGCATAGAGTTAAAATACAGTCTAATGACCCAAGCAACATATTTCCTTATGCTAGTAGTTTAGATCAGAACCAGCTCTAGCTACTCCTGGTAAGTTACATGTGTGATTCATTAGATTTCATCCAAGTCAAAAGTTAACGTTGTAACACTTGTTTTAAAAGATAAAATATGCAATCCCATAGTAAACGGGCTACTACAGAAGACAGCTGGAACCATTCCCTGGATAGATGCATAGCTTATATTCAGATTTATCAATTAAAAAAAAGTGAGTATTAACAACATTCGTCCTTCTTAACCACTTGGAACAGGGAACACTGAGTGTTCTGCAGAAAAAAACTGGTTTCTACCTACTGAGGTTAAAGGATTAATGAATACTTGGCACATGAAAAATGAATAGTGATAGCAAGAAGAAGATTGCATGTAGACAGTGTGATAAGGTGTGTAACAGAGAAACATCACATTGCACACATTGCTGTGCCCTGAGAGACAAAGCTCATTTCCATTGAATTTCAGATAAAATATTTTAAAACATCAGTATTTATTTTGTCATACTTAGAAATATTTTATTCATTTATATAAAATGCCTAAAGAAATCATCTAGAAGAGATGTTGGCTGACTGACATTGGGTGATAAAATTTGTTCTTCTTGAGTTTCATTATGTGCTATGTTGGCTGTTTACATGGCCTATTGCCTGCTACTAAAAACTATTATCCATATACATGAACTTGCAGGGCAGTATCTAAAGCAAAAAAATACGTGGCTACATTTGCAAGAGGAATGTATTACATGATTATATATCAATAGATTGATACAGAAGTAGGGATATTACACATTAGTATTTGATATATAACACAGATTTATAGAGAAACTGAGTTCTCAATCACATGCTTTTATGGAAAACCTGTCCTATTAAATCACCATCTTGGCTCACTCCATACACCTGACCCCTCTGTTTCCAGTCTCATCCAGCTTAACAAAGCTGAGCATACATCGTCTGCTTCAAAATGTTCTGGCTTACATTTTAACATAGAAATGCTTTTGAAAGCATTTAGCATTTCTCAAGATTTAGAGAGGTCTTTTTTTCTTCTTTTTTTCCCTTGAAAGGAGAAACTTTAATTATATTTCCTCTGAATCAACAGGACTTTTAAGCATTTTTTCAGAAACACAGTCCTAAATTTTGAAACTGCAACCTTAACAGCGTACTGCCATATATTATTCTAAAATTAGAAAATCATACTTTTGAAGCCAGGAGAACAAATCAGCCCACTGACCATTTTTGGTTGCTTGTTTTTTTCTAAAGCTTGACAAGTGTGTTTATGTGTGATTTCAGACTGTTTCTGTAGTGCTGCTCCAATTCTGCCCTATTACCTACAGAGCAGCACTACTGAATCACTTTTATTGAATCCCACCGCTTACAATATCAAATGGCTCTTTCCAGTCTTCCTGTAGCTGTTCTTCCCCTAATGGAGTTTCCTAAAACTTACCAAAATCAGGGTACTACAAAATCTCTCCTTAATGTTCCTCAGTCTCTCATCTCCTGTTTTTGTTCTCCACTGATACAAAATTTTCTTCATTGTCTCCTTTGTTTTATAATTTTCTCTTAGATCCTAATCCATGTGCAAATAAATCCTCTTCAATACAATTTAGCAATTTAGCAAATTCTACCTTTAGGCATGCATTAAGGTTATGTTTTTATTAATAACCAATCATTTTTCAAAATGGAGAATGGCACCACCAGCAGAGAGCACACTGGAACCTCAGAACAAAAGAAAACAGAAAATCAATAACATATTTTAACAATATCTGCCTGAAACACATAAAAATACTTCTGAAATACATCAGTAATGTGCTGAATATTGAGAGATTTTGTAATTTAAATTAACACCAGTTATAAAAAAATCATTTAAGTTACCTATTGCTTATTCCATTTTACATTGTATTCAATTTTCTAATTCAAATAACACCAAAAAAATCAACTTTACTACCCAAACCAAAACCTAAATGCATTTTTATTTGGGATGCATGGTTAGACAAAAAGCTTTAACAAATTACATGATGCATTTTAGAAGACAGATTGTGTTCATTTGCTGAACTTAGAGAAACCTTTGGGTTGACAGATAATCAATTCAAATACCTACAGTTGAGGGATTGTATTACTGATTCCTTTCACAAGCCTTCCCTTTTGGATACAGGCAAATAAGCGTGTTTTCTTTGCCAAGGAATTGACCACACCAGCAGATACAGGAATGATTGCTGTCTTGCAATCCAGCCTGTGAACATTTGCCAGGTGCTTCCTCCACTCTTTCTCCATTCAAACTGGTGTAAGCTCAACATGACTATGTGGACCTTGCCCCTTTATCTGACAGCTGCCATCAAGCATGAGAGTACAGACTCTTTTGGGCCAGGACATCAACTTCTGTTTCTTTGAAACGACTTACAAAGTGTTTCAACATGCATGGCACTCTGCCATCAAATGCTAAGCTTTATAGTCCACTTCTAGGTGGCCATTAACCAAAACAGTCTAAAACATGGAAGTACAACTACCAAGTATCAGGGCTGTATTTCATGGGCCTCGCTCAAACATCAGCAGTACTAGTCTTTGATTATGAACATTGGAGCTTTTGGACACTGTGTCTGTATTTTTTTCTGTATTTCATATAAACACATTGTTTGTTCTTAAACAGGCTTTCAGGAAATCTTTCCTACAGCCCACTGTCATTAAACCCCCCCTAAAAGTACACAACCTAGCTCATTGCATAAATGGCAGTGCTAGTGTACACAATGCAGCCTCTAAGATACAATAAAGTATATAATGGAGAGTAGTTCAGTTACACTACACAAGAGAGGAAAATTATAATCTGATATAATTAATAGGTGCGCGTTTTTCTCCAGGGACAGAGATCAAAATATTCATTTTACCTGATTTAGACTAGCAGTGTTGCCAAGACACATATTCTAGGAAAGTGGGGCCACAAAGTATTAATTCTTCACTCCCTTGATCCAAAAGCTCTGTGCCCTTTTTATAACCTTGGTCTGAGATCATGCATTATTTTTTTTTTAATTTTAAACTTGCCTTCTTTTAGAAAGAGCCCTTAAAGGCTTATGACCTTATTCAAGATCCAGAAAAACAAGAGGAACAGTTCCTTATTTAGTATAACTGAGACTAGCAAAATTTAATAGGGAGTAGGAAATCATCAAAGGACATGTTCTGGGGAAGGTTTGATATGTGCATGTCTTTAATGTTTGGTTAACATTTTTGCAAAAAAAAAAAAAAAAAAAAGATGAGCACTTCCTGGCTCTGAACACCACGTCAATGCAATGACCATGAATGGAATGGATTGCTCTGGATTTTTGTTTCAAAACCCAGTAGTTTGTGACTGAATTTAAGAACCTAAATATCACCCTAATGAAATTTCTTACCTCATATTAAGGTGTGTGTTCAATTCCATTATCTCAGCTCCTTGCACTAAACACTGTATTGTTTGGTTGTTTTGGAGACAAAAAGAAAAAGGGAGTCATCCCTTAAACTGCTTTATAAAGAGAGACACACTGTAGTCTCACATCAACGTTAGAGCTACTACATCTCTTATGGTAAGATAAAGACAGAGTATAGGACAATCCTCCAGACTGTATGAGGAGTGGCTCAGGCCACTGGGTCTGTTCAGCCTGGAGGAGAGGAGACTGGGGGAGGCCTCACTGCAGCTACAATTTCCTCCTGAGGGGAAGCAGAGGGACAGGTACAGCTCTTGTGACCAGTGACAGAGCTCAAGCAGGTGACATTAGCTGAGTCAAGGGAGGTTTAGGCTGAATATCATGAAAAAGGTTTGTCGCTCAGAGGGCAGTCGAGCACTGGAACAGGCTCCCCAGGGAAGTCGTCACAGCACCAAGCCTGAGTTCAAGAAGTGTTTGGACAACGCTCCCAGGCACATGGTGTGACTCTTGGTGTTTCCTGTGCAGGACCAAGAGTTGGTCTTGATGATTCTGATGGGTCTCTTTCAACTCAGCATATTCTGTGTTTCTGTGACTGAAAATGAAAAATGGTTCTTTTCAACTCTTCTGTTATGTAGTTAGGTTGGCTTGAAATGCCTGGGTTTGCACCTGAGCATCACGGACATATCCATGATCATGCTGATTTCTGGATAGTATGCTTTCTTAATACGGAATGTTGATGACTCACAAGCATTAACGGGCTTTATCTGGACTCAGTTGTACATATCACATTACAGATGAGTAAATTGAGTAAATTATTTTCTTTAATGAGTTATAGGGGTTTTTTAAATGCTGAATTTCACAGATTATTAACCATAGTTGTACCACTGGGTATCAATAAATCAGTTGAAAAAAATCTAGGCATTGTATTTTAGCAATTGCTTACTTAATGTCAGGGCTTGTTTGTGTGATTTTTGTTTTTTCAACTAAGAGAATGAATTTGTTTGAATGACTGCAAAGCTCAGTAAGTACCATTTATCAATTCTCTTTCTAATGACAACTGGTGACATGATTTTTACAAATGGTTGAGCATTTGGCAAATGCTAACCATAGAAATCGAATGAGCTGAAAGAAACTCCAGTCTGCCCTATTGTCACTACTGAGCTGACAGATGGGAAAAAGAGGAGGAGGTTCTGATGCTCTCCCAGAAGCCCAGGGGTGCACTGCAAAATGACTGCTGAAGTGCCTTGACAGACCGACCATAAGTGAGAGAGGAGACCATTTCTGAAGAGCAGACATCGCCTATGTTTTGCTTTGCTACAAATTTACCCTGTCTACCGCAGCCTCCCCAGGTGGGCTGGCCAAATTCACTGTGGAACACTTAGCACCAGAACTCATTTGAACCGTAGCAGTGGAGGTAAAATTGAATTTGCCTGACAGAAGGAGGAGCTGGAGCCAGGCTACCTCCTCCAGCAGCTACTGGAATAGTGGATAGGCAGGACTATCTTCACGGCTGCCCCAGGCAGGTGGCCCGAATGCCAGCATCTGCTGCTGCCCTGGACACTGTCACCTGCCTGGGCCCTATCAGCATGGCCAGGGCACTTTGCTATCCTGGCTGTCTGCTGCTGTTAACATCTGCTTGCTCTGCTGGTGCCTAAGCAACAGGGAAAATCACCCAGTATGCAGAAAAGCCTGTAAACCCCAGAAGAATTGAAAAGTGGGCAGTGGAAGTCTATTGGGATCATATCGTTCAGCTGTGCCTTTCCTTACCTTTTTTTTTTTTTTTAATCTCCACAATTAGTCTAATGCATCTCCTTTGGTTTTGTAAAAAGTGACTTGAGAAGTTAAAAGTACCAAACTTCAGTAGCTTTACCCATATGTGCTGCATGCCTCAGGCTAGACAGCACATATTGGTAGCCAGACTGAGAAGAACATTTACCACATTACCTCTTCAAAACTCACTTTATTTTTCTTGTTGAGCTGGCCCCCATCCAATGTGACACTCCAGCGTGAGCAGTGTAGTGACAGCAACAGCCTCCATGGAAACACACCAGAGCATGAGGCCAGCCGTGGGGTAGACAGAAAAGGCAGCTCTCTCCTTTTCCTTAGACTGTGTGTTTTTGCTCTGAACAATCTTTCTTTTAATTTCTAAAGCATTATTATGAGTGCCTCTCCTATGCCATCTCGTCTTTGCTATGTCTCTTGTAGCAGTGCAAAGTTACGCTGAACCTGGGAAACCTGGGGCTGATTGCAAGGCATCATCATTCCTCAGCCTCAGAAACCTCCACTCCTCTTTTACATGCTGGAGCCAAGAGGGAACCTGGCTTTCCAACCGAGACACAAATAAATGCTGGCTTCTGTGGGTGGAGGTTTGAATGTGCACTATGGAGTGGAGTGACTGGCTCTTGTGGACGGTGCCCTACTGGCAGCCTTGGTACTGCTGAGCCAAAGGTCCAGCTATCTGAATGCCTCTTTTTGGCAAGATGGAGAGAGCAAAGGGAAACAGCATCTCAGAAATTTCCTTGACGTCTCAGCATTTGACATACCCCCTGTCTCACCCAGGAACAAGTGTATTGGGAAAAGGGTAGGTGGAGGGGAGGTGTTAAGCAGCTTGCTCTCCCAGTAGAATACTGGGGAGACTTTGATGATCAGGATGCCTCAAGGTCAAAACACCTCATCATCAGGGCTATCACCACGCCTTCCTCTCCATCATACTGAAAACTCAGTCCCCAGGTAATAGCATGAAAAATTGTCTAATGCCATTATAATATAACTCATTATATCATTTCCCCTTAATACTTCTCTGAAATTTACCTTTTTATACCCTAGACTACCCTGAAGTAAATCTCTCAGTCTGACTATCCACTGCTTGATGCAGACAGTGAACCAGGTAGCTGTTTGGCATTGTTCCAAGTCTTTTAGCATTTCACAGAAAACCGTGTAAATCCAGCAAAATTTGTGCACCTACAGGGTAGCTGCTACTGTGCTAAACTTCCAGACACCTGGCTTTACATCCACAGATAACACGACAATACTGAGTTTCACTGCACATCATTTGTAGGCTCCCAGCTCTGAATTCATACTTTGCAGTGGGAAATACCTATTCTGGATGTGTCATGGGGAGAATCAGGTGCCTGGGATTCACCACAGCCACAGTACTGAGCAGGGAGTGTCTCAAACTAATCAAAAAGAATGACTGAAAGCAGTTGTATGGTAAAATTCCCATCTCACTGCATAAGGAGCCTACACATGAACCCATGCAAGGCTGTAGTTTTTGGTGGTCAGGAGCCCCAGTGTGGTTCTATTTTGAGCTGAGCACCTCAGCCATCTTTCCAAGGAGCTGAATTAGCTCTTTTTTTAAATTTAAATGGTACATCAGCACCCTGACCATATATGACATGCAATGCAACACATAACAAGCACATTTTAGTGTCTAATGCTTTAATACATGTCTTGTAAATAATAATCATAATGACAATAACAATAATAATAATAACAATAATAATAAACAGATTCAGCAGATGTCTTTGTCATATCAAACACTTCAGTGGACATCAAGAGTCACACTTGGCTTTCACATGGACTCCAGCACTTCTGGCATTGATTTGGTTGCTCCTCATGTCTTTGCTATCCCAAGTGCTTTGGGTAGTTAGGTCACCTAGGCTAAGTCTGGTGTGAAATCTTTCAGGTATAATAACAGATCTTAATAAATCTGGGCACTGTTTTCTTGCAAGATGTCTCAGACACACAAGAAAACTAATTGCGCATCATAAGGGAATCCCTCACCTGGCTTCCTAAGTGATATTTTTCATCTACTGAAATCACTTCTCCAAAATCACCACGGGTTCTAGAATTCCAGTTAACACTCCTAATATCAATTTCCAGTGTATGAGCCTAGGTCCTGAGACTATATTTATTTGAACGTCTATGTTGAGTTAGTGGTCCTCAGCATGTTTATCAAGTTATTGATGTGGCGCATGAATGTGTGAACTTCCCAGGATCTTTCACATCACTTTTCACCTTTTCTCTTCCTCATCTATCCATCCTTCTTGCCTATTTCTCATTCCAAGAGAGCCTGATAATTTCAGCATCTTTACAGTGTAATGCATGAAAAGAAACTTTGTTGGCTACCTTTAAAGTACTTTATATTGCTTTATATCACTTACACTACCATAGCAATACAGCAAAGAATGCCATCTAATTTACATAAAGTCACACAGAGGTTAATTAGTGAATGGAGGTTAATTTCAAAAAGAATGCATGAGGAAAATAGCAGCAAAAAGCAATTCTTTCCTTAATTGGCTTTGTACGCACACCTCCTCCTATGTTTTACAAATGTACTCAGGAATTTCTGTCTTCATTTTCTGGGAAGATTGCATGTCAGGTAGAAAGGAAGTCTGGCACTGTCTCTGAATGGTTCTTTGCTGACCTTTTGTTGTGGGATACCTTGGAAATATTTGGAAATATTGCCATCACATGCTATCACAATTGCATGGTGAGCACTGTAATGCTATGCTTGCAGGCATCGTCCTCAGTGGAACAAAAATAATTCCCGGTTGTCTTTCTAGTTGCATAATTTGATACAAACTTCACATTAGAAATAATATGTTCCCAGCTCTGTCCACAAGGAATGGAGGGAAAATATTAACTTGGTGAGCCCACATGCTGGAGGAAAAGCAGAGCATTTAATGTTAGTAGGGAGGGGCAAAGGTGATTATTATTCTGTTTGAAAAGAAACATTTTGGGAGCTATCAGAAACTGCTCCCAGGTGACAAAGGAAGAAGGCAATCCCTGAGCCTTGCTGGATTCATCTCTAAATTTCAACACTCAGATCTGTATTGGCTCCATATCCATCTCTAGATCCTGTGACTTCAGTGGAAGTGGTTGTGTTTTTCAGCTAGAGCTTTGATGGACACAGTACAGTTTAATTTGAAGACACTTCTTCTCTCAGCAATAATAACATACATTTCTACTGTATTTCTACCCAAAAACCACGATGGCTTATAGTACAGTGTTTTTAAAGAGTCATTAGCATTATCATTTATTGCAACTAGACAACTGCTTGAGCTTGGATCTTGGTAACCTAAAACTACTTAACAGTGTTGAGTTTGGCTTTTGAAATACGTGTTAGAATCCTTGTGTTTAGAGAGGCTTTGGGGCTATTCTAATTCCAAAATGTTTCTTTCTTGGAAGTAGGAGAAATCCCTGCAGCAGGGTTGAAGAGCAATAGCAGACTATGAAGACTTCAGTGTTATTTCTGTCTTTCCACCAAGCTGGTTAGACACCTAACAAAGCAATTCCAGTGGTGGAGCCAAGGATCTACTCAAACTCCTGGTAGAAATGGAGCACCTCCTGCCCCTGTATGCAGTGCCAAAACCATGGGCACACCATGCTGCCTTCCTGACCACTCCTCCCCCTCTCACCGCAGCAGCAAGGTGGTAGATTCACCACTACTCCTTTGAAGGATGAATTGGGTTTGCAATTCTGTAAATGTTATTTCTGGTGAACATTTGTGCAGAGGCTGCATAGAAACCAGACCTGATGCAAGCCTTTCCATGATGAGTGGACATACAGTGGTACAGCCTCTCCTAGGTCACACAGAACTGGATGCTACATTTGGCAGTGTTAACAAGGTAGTCAGCACCCTTCCATTTTCCTTGGTCATCCTTGACAACAAACATCTCTGTGCTCATTGAAAAGATGAAATCTAATAAGAATACCAACAATCAACATTGAACTTATTTATTCCATCTATGCATCCATTATTCCTTATTATTCTTGATGCCTAGGAAAATGTGCTTTCTCTTCCTTTAAACAACTCTTGTCCATTGTTGCTGTTTACAATCTCCTTATTGTTGCTAAGGGTTGTCCTATTCCCTCCCTGTCATCATCTAGTAAAGCTAAATGCATTTCATTATTTTAATCTTTCTTGAAAAGTCAATCCCTTAATTAGAATCTATGGTTGTGGAGCTCCACTGATGTCTGCAGGCTAAACACCACTGAGGCCATTTTCTTACTAATTGTGCTCACAGGCAGGACATTTGTTACTGTTGTTGATAGCATTAATTTGTGTGGGGGTTTTGTTTTTTGTTTGGCTGGGGTTTTTTGAGACTGTTTATCTAGGTAAGAAGCAAAATGCAGAATTTGTTAAGTTAGATTTTCAAAGGATCCAAGCCTACAAGGCACAGAAAATGATGATTTTCTTGGTTGGGATTTTAAGCTGAAACATGCAAAGACAAACCTAAAAGTCTGGGGTTTGTTGACTGAGCACATCAAAATCTCTCAGTAGAACATGGAGATTTTAAGAACGTACTTTAAAACAAGGCTGTCAAATGCTGATCTGCTCTCTTCTACCAATTCCTAATGAGCATCAAAAATGTGGAAACAATCCTTCATTCTTAATCTATCAAACACATTTTGCTAAAGAGACATTTGGAAATTCAGTGGGGAGAACAGCAATGCCAAAAAAAATTGCTTACCTTGTCCTTTCTCACTTTTGTCTCCAGTTTTGCTCACTAATCACCCTTCATGCAAGTTTTTAGGATTTTGTTCTCTTAGCATACAATTGAAGAAGAATCAAAGAACCTTTACAAAGACACCACAATGACTTTTTGAAGTATGTTTTGATGAGCTTCTCAGTTTGTAATTTCTTTTCTATGTACTTAGGGATGTAAATTTTTTGCATATGCCATTGCTCTCCACAGCACCACACATACTAGTTTAGACAATAAATGTAATAACTGCTACCTGAGGGATGTATCTTTCACCTTGCACGTAAATTTACTGTAGTTTGAATGTTTCTTGTGCTGGGATATGTCCCATTTGATTCAGTTCTATTTATATCAATTTTTCATTACACATAAGTTAAAGTTGCATGGTTTGGGCATACGTTGTAGTGCTATTCCATCAGGGTGTGTTCCGAGTGTTTCTATCTATCTCCTCTGGCCACAGAGATTATTAGGTTCAACTGTGTAGTGTGGCTTCCTCTACAGTGCTCAGGATGAATCCTGCTCTACCTATCCACATTATGCAGCCCATTCTCCTGTGTCCTGCATTGTATTCTGCTGCCTACTTCCAGTCTAAAAAGTGGCCTTTAAAAGGCATTTCTCCTTTACTTGGGAGATGAATCTTAGCAGTTGGGATTTCCTAGGCCTCGCCATGGCCACAACTGATTTTTTCACATCAGTCCTAGACTTGATGTGGCCTTGCCCCTGGTGACAAGTGCCAAAATAGCACCAGATCCCACTAATGATTTAGCTGTGTGCCTAACAGCATGCTAATGTCTGGACCTCTGCCCTGGTGCCCACACAGATGTGACTTGAGAAAAAACTACCTGTTGGTACCATCACCATGCCTTTGGGGATGCCCCTGTTTTTGTATATGAGCTTCTCAGCACTCAGCAGCACCTGCAGCATCTATACCTCCCCTAAGGTGTACAGCTGCCAAGGCAGACAGGCTTTCTCTTCCCTCTTCTCCTTCTGCCCATGCAGCCTTTCCTGCACCACCAATTACCTTGAGCAGCAGAGGTTAATCCCTGTACAAATTTTTCCAACATTGTGATTTAAGCATTCTTGAGGTTTTTAAGAGCTGCAGCCTAAAAACCTGATAAAAAAACTTTTTGGTCAAAAACTTTCCCATTTCCAAGGTGAGGTGGCAAACATTGAAGACCCTGAAAGCTGAACTCAGAGACCAGTAGGTTAAGGCCCCTCTGGGAATTTCATAACAGGTTGGGCATCTTGTCTGGTCAGTCTGGAGTATGACAGATCTTAGGTGAAAGACATGGGACATTTCCTGACACTGGGCTGCATCTGAGCTGGTTCAAAACTTTTCTTTGAAGGATTTGACAGCAGACCAGGATGTTTCTGGAGAGTAAACACCTAGTAAGTTAGACAGTGCTAAAGAGTCAGCAGGCTGGATCCCTGGGATTTAGGCATGTGGATTTTGTCCAAGTCCCAGTGTAATTTTGAGAGGTGCATGTGTTGCTGTTAATGCTTGCTTCTCAAAAAAAACTGGCAAAAAATTTCATGTGCTAACACCTACATACCTATAGCCATATATCTGCTGACTTTGATTTTCAATGAAACTCATGTTTACACAAGTAAATTATGTGTCTGCATCAAAAGGCCCTTGGCATCCAGCTCACCACTGTGCAGTGTACACTACAGCTCTGTCCCAGGCCCAGGGCAAAACTCTCTGACATTCAGCCATCCTGGTACTGTAAATGGAGAGATTCATTCCTCCTGTGTAAATAGGAGACAACCTAGCTTTCAGGTAGAACAGAAAAACAGCAGTGAATGCTTTACCACTTAAGAGTAAAAAGAATCTGTAGAAGGAAGACCTATCTTTTAAAAGCATAAAAAATACTTAAATTTGGCAGAGAACAAAATATTTTGAAATTATGCAACATGAAACTGTCACTGACACTCCTACTGAAACATGACACTGGTTCCAGGATGTTCAGGCACTCCTGCTGGGATAGATAATCTGCATTTAAATTACAAGATTCAGCCATATGTCTGGCTGGGAAATGAAAAGAGTAGAATGATAGATACTACCTTGTGCTTCTGCTCTTGGAGTCTTTTTCATCCTGCTCAGTCACGCTCATGCACTGAGTTCTGTTCCAGGATAAACCCTCTTCCTATTAGATAATATCCAAATGTCTCCAGGGCCTGTTTTAGAATCCAGCAGTTTCTTTTTTTCTTCTTCAGAATCTATATATCAAATGTTTGGTGGGAGCAAGCTTTTGACTAATACTTCCCTCTGGTTATTTAACTTGTAATAACGTATCAATTTAACCCATACGACTTTTATTTGAGATTTAGGCTATGACATATGGTTGGGGATTCATACTGTTCAATTTAGGAAAAGACAGATCTTCTTCTTTTATGAAAAGGGTACACCACACCTCCCCACTCTTGTGTGTGTGTGTCTGTCCGTGTGTGTGTGTGTGTGTGTGTGTGTGAGTTTTAGAATAAGAGATCAGTATTTCTCTACCATTCAAGTGATTTTTTTTTCTCAGCTTGTGTTAACTATCTTTTGCTACTATCTTTCAGGGAGAAAAACGTATTTTTGTTGGACCTTCAACTCAAAGAAGCATCTTCTTTGTAGCTGCTGAATATATTCTGTAATATCTTGGGTTTTACTTTGTTTAGGCCCTGGGAAGTTGCTGTTATAATATTTCCAGTAATTTTGTTGCACATGCTGAACCAAAAAAAGAATTGATTATTGAGAAAAAAATCTCAGTTCTAGTATTATGAAGAAGAAAATCTAAAATAGCTTAAGATAAAAAGACGTTTGAAATACAGAGACTTTTCCCACATTTTCAGTGTCTTATATTTTTGGACTTTTTTTTTTGACTTGCCATTGCTAATGGCTTGGACTCAAGAAACACAGAGCAATGCAGGCTCAGCAATTCGGTCATGGTGCCAGTGAGTGGTAAAGGCACAATCTGGGTTTAAAAATCTGGTTGCTGTGCTCTTCAAGTCAGAAATATTCCCGTAATTTATAGTAATCACTGCAAACCATGCAGGTAGCCAGGGAGGACACTGCACAGCATCAACGCATTGCCATGCTTGTAAATGCCACTCAGAGTTTGATGGGGACATTTTTAAGGTACACGTGTAAGGAGCTGAGCTCAAAACTGCTGCTCTTCTGAGGGAGAATCTGCTTTTCTGGAAAAGACCATTTTGCAGGTGAACAATACAGTGGTCAAAAGAAGCCTTACTGTGGTCTACTTTCTGACCATCCAGTCTTGCTCTGGTTTGCCCTCCCTGCTCTTGAGACCCTGCAGTTGGGCTGAGCTCCTGCTCAAATCAGTGTGGTATAAGGAGTGTCACTGTCACTGGGAATGACAAGGAAACTCCATAAGGCCCCAGGCTGCTACCTGGATTCTACAGGAGTCTGCTGTCTCCAGCCAGCAAGGCAGAGCTTTGAACTAAGCTCTCACTTGCAGATCTCAGTGCTTTTACTACCACTTTGAAAAAACAGTGGAAGGACCATTAGTTTAGACTAAATGTGAACTGACAAAAATGAATGTATTTGTGAATTGCTCTTAGAATTGCCACTGTTATTTAGTAAGAGCAAAGAAATACAAGAATTAGCATAATTACTCTGAAGGTACTTATTTTCATATACTCTTTGTTGTTGTTTTATTTCAGGACAGGTTTAATTAGAACTAAGCACTGGCACTAATCATGGTATATGCTTCCTTTTGGAGCTTTGAAAGATCTTGCCTTGTGAGGGTGATAAATCATCTAAACGAGCATGGATGAAAACTTGTAAAACGTAATTTGGTACAGAATTTTTCCACGCATGGCACATATCCTAGAAAAGTGTTTTATAAGAGAGACCTGAGGGTTTTATAGAGCATGGTTTGGTATATAGCAAAAGTAAACTGAACTTTGCATATAGGCCATACACAAAATACTGTAGATATCTGCTTAAAGGAAGACAGCAGGACAAACATCTAGGAGCCACAAAGTCTACCTGGTACATATTATGCATCTCAAAAACAATTGCCTAATGGATGTGCTGATGCCAAAAGAACCCTTTGGGTCTTTCAGAGAAGAATACATACATCAGCTTCCATTAAATATGTCATCCCTTTCACTCATTTTACTAAGGAAATACCAACAAAACACTGTTTTAAATAGCTTTAAGGGTCTGATATAAACCAACAATAGCCAGGAAATTTAAGAAAGCCAACGACTGACACTCCCTCTTCAGCACATTACACCCTGTTTTCCCAAAAAAAGCTAGAAACCTTGGGTAGCCCATCTCATTTTCAATTCTTGCTATGTCAGACCCTGTGGAAAAAATATCAGCAACAACAGAAGCTTCCACCTCAGACCTTGCACGGCAAGGGTGAAATCACAAGAAGTCATATGTGCTTTACATAAAATAGCAGTAACTTTTTCCCCTGACACATGACCACTCAGCAGCTGAGACTGAGTCCCTGTCCTACCCAGCTGCTCTCACCCCGAGCTGCTGCTGGTGCAGACACAGTGGCCTGAGGAAGGGAGAGACTCTGTACACGTGCCAGAGGAGCTGCTCCCCAAAGCCTGAGGAGGACATTTTCCATTCTGGCTTTGGTGCAGGGGCTGAGGTGATCCCGAGGCAGTAACACTGCCAGTATCACTGCTGCCAAGCCTGTTGGCTCCCAGCAGCCTCCAGAACTGCAGCACAGCCCCCTCTCCTACCTGAAAGGAGGCTGTAGCCAGGAAGGGGTCAGCCTCTTCTCCCATATAACAAGCAATGGGACAAGAGGAAATGGCCTCCAACTGCACGAGGGGAGGTTTAGATTGGATATTCTGGAAAATTTTGTCACCAAAAGGCTGCCCAGGGAAGTGGCTACCTCCATCCCTGACACCATTTAAAAGATGTATAGATGGGGTGCTTAGGGACATGGTGGACTGAACATGGTGGACTTGGCAGGGGTAGGATTCAGTGATCTTACGGTATTTTCCAACTGAAGTGATCCAATGATTCTTTGAAAATATTTGAGTCCAGTGCAGGATAAAGGAGGATTAGTAAAAGCTTTTTTCAACAGGTACTGCTTTTCTTCTGGTCTCTTCTGCTGCAGTGATACCTGCAAGTTATCAAATGCACATGTCTATTTTGGATTCATGGAAAAGGAAGGAGGCATCTTCTCCAAAGACTTCTGGGCATCTCTAGCCCTAGCAGTCTTATCCTAAAGCATCAGCTTCTCTGATCCTACACCTTTTGTCCCAGGGCCCTCCCCTGGTCATGCCTGGGCCTAGGGGATTCCTCCCAGGCAGAGGCAGAGCTGTCACCACCTCTGCAGCAGCAGGAATGCCCCAGGACACAGGGTGGTAAGCCAAGACTAAGGTCAAAACAGGCCTGAATGAAAGCCCCATCTCCTTTTGCTGCTCTGTAATCCTAGTTACAGCCTTGATTCATAGTGAAAAAAAAATTAGTGAAGTGAAAAAAAAGACTTCCCTGTAAGAAGATGCCTTTTATTGCCAACTTTCACACAGTCAGAGGATGGAATTCCCATGGCAGTTAGAGCTTCTAACATTACAGGCACAAGGTTTGTTTTGAGAAAACAAACACATGTCATCAGTTCCAAAGTTATTTTTTCAACCTTTAGACTGGTTGGCAAGGCATCGATTTGGTGGGTTTTTACTTGAAGGCATATAGACAGGAAAGCACTGTACCAGGTGGGAGTGCAATATGGCACTTGTCTGTTAATGATAAAGAGCAAAAATGCAAAGGAGTCATAAACCAGACAAAGCAAAGGAGGAGAGAGACATCCACAGAAGTGGGTGTGTGGCAGTTACCCAAGGATTGGAGATTCCCCTAGTGCTAATATCTAAAGTCAGTCGTGTAAAAGCAGCATTGGTTAGGGATGTCTGCATAGCTGTGAGTAGCTAAGGACTTCTGGTTTGATATTTGCTTGTTTGATTGTGTTTTTTGTACCGAGTCTTGCTTTCCATAGTGGCAGTGATATAAAAATAAACTAAAATCAGTTGACAGGGAACTCAATAAATGCTGTGTAATAATGACCACTCATGCAGCTTGCACCCTCTGTCTATTAAATGTTAGCCTTGAATTTTTGTAATACAACTTAACAAAGATTACAGCATTTAAAATAAAATGGGATCATTCTATGCTTTTATCTCAAAGTTCTGCCCTCATCTGTGCTAAGTAACTCCTCTGACTCAAACTTGTTTATTACTGTAAGGTGGGCTGTTATTGTAGCCATCAGTGGCAAACATGAGATAGTTCATATCTAAACAAAAATTTCAGTGTTCCTGAACAATAAATTTGAGCAGTGTGAAAGGTCCAGTACATATACTATTTATTTCAGTCAGCTTGGTGAACCTGTGTTGAACAGGTAAAACGTGAAACCAAGAGAGTAGCAATCAAAAAAGGAGAGGAGAATTTAACACACAGTGCTAGAGCCAGGAGTTATCAGTTTCATACCTTTTTCCCTGAAGTGAATCTGTGATGCACAGAGTCAAAAGCAGAGGTATTTCCCAAATTTGAGCTCCTGACCTTGCAGCTGGACCCTGCCCCTGCACAGCCTCCCAGTGTCTGCAGCAGACTTGCAGCCAAGCCGGGATGGTTGCGCGTACAGATTTGATAACTTGACCAGCGACCTACATAACATGAATTTCCTAACCCAGAGGGCAGACTGTTGTAAGGGCACATTACTGCATCCACAGGAGAAACTTGCCCCAAAAGGACATCTGTGTGCGGGACAGCTGTGGTTTCAGACCATGGCAGGGGCTGTCATCCAGAGGCAGAGATTGTGCATGGCAGCTCTGTGAACGTAGCAAAGAACTGGAGGGAAAATATGAAAAGAAGATGAATCTGTTCAGCACTAAACATGTTTATTTTAACTTCTCTGCAGCTTCTGAAAAATCACTGAGCAAAACTCCAGGGTATAAATCAAAGTGAGAGAGAGAAGAAAAACGGTAAGCTAAAGAAAGTCATTACTTTGATTGGCAATGAAGGATTACTCAGGATCCATAACTGTGTTTACCCAGCTCAGCTTAAAGTTCACCATTCTAAACTCCTCTAAAGAATCTCATCTTAAAAACAAAAACTGAACTAAAAAAGCCAGTGTTCACAGAAAATGACGTGTAACGACAAGTGGAAGTTTGGGGTTTGCCACCTATGCTTACACGACTATGTTTCCTTTACTATTAAATGCATACTTTATGTAATTTCAAGCTTTATCTACTAGGAATTTAAATTACAGAATAAAGCCTAAAATTATGAACATAAAGATAGCTATCTGACATTATTTTTATCCTTTCAATTTCATGTTCTTCAGCTATACCTTAACACAGCCCAATTTACAGTCTAAGGCCAGAAAGTTAGTAGTACTAGGCACACAGTTACACTAAGTACTGTTCTCACTTGTTCACTATAAGCTCCCTATTTCCTTCTTAAAAGTTGTTTTCAAAAGGATCTGCTTGCATAATTGTGCAGCAACAAGCCCTGGTAGCCTCAATCCCCAAGAATGTTTTCAATGACCTCTTCCTGCCCAGTTTTTCCATGAGAGAGAGAACTGTTGGGAACGGGGGAGCCAACAGTGTTACCAGAGGGTAAATGAGTAGACAGATGCAGAATAGAGATTAGTGTTTTAGGAAAGAAAAAAAAATCCCCCTCCCTGGTGTTACAATTGCTTTTAAAACACACCCTCTCCTGCTAACATTTCATGTCCTTTTTGTAGGCACTTGCAGCAACAAAGCAGACCATCATTTTAGAAATGAGAATATTAAAGCGGAGGAATGGGCACACAGCGTGGCTGCCAGTGTCAAACCCAGACCGTGGGTCAGACCTGGCGCTGAAGAGGCTGGGCAGCTTTGCAGGGGCAGTGTGAGTCAACACGGTCATTTGTGGACAGATAAGCGAGTGCAAACAATCCCAGAGCATCCAAAGTGAAATATCTGCTTCAGAGGGAAGCCGAGCTCACCAACACACACATGCCTGCACCACGTGTCTAGCAAATCAAGATTTGTTTATTTACGGTATCAGTCTTGGTTATGGACAGCTCTTCAAAAATCTGAGGGTAAAATAACCTTGAGAAGTTCACATTATTAAGAATTAATTATTAGCCTCTGACAGACCCCATTTATCACCATGAAAACCAGATACATTAATTAGAGCACCTTTTGCATCACAGCAAACCTGTTTCCTTCATGTTAGACCTTGGTTTAGATTTTGTTTTCTGTTGTCCAGAGGGACAACAGGAGTTTTTAAATGTAACAAAGAGCAGTTGAAAGATTTTCCACTATGATGAATTTAAATTTGGGCTTTTTTTGGTCCCTGAATCAAGCTCCTGTATCACCAAAGAATTATCTTAGCTAGCGACAGACTAAATTAGTAACCAGAGTTTTGTTTTTAACCCTGTCACCTACAGCACTGATAGTGAGGACCACGGGGTAGATTATTCAGCAATTAACATTACGTGATGTTGCTGAATACAGCGTATTTCCTGTAGCTTAAAAACATGCCATGCCCTGGCAATGCAGAGTAGGCAGCTTTTAAATTTTGGATTAAATCTTAGGGAAAGTCTCCCATGACTCATTCAACTCCTGCCATTACCTTATGTATTGTGATAATGGTGCGATGCAAGGTAGGGATTTAAAAGGACAAGAACATAAATCTTTGAGATTGATGGCATTTTGCCATTGCCTATGTGTCAAGAGGACTGAGGGAGCTTGCTGTGTTACAATTTCCCATCCTAATCGTAGTAGGAGCGCAAAATGAAAGCTTTACATTCAGATCAAATCCTATGTTTGTCTCCAAGACAAAATTTCCCATGAGATTAAGACCTACAAAATGTGGTCCCATAGGGAAGAACTCAGAAACTCTCAATAACATCCCAAGGAGGCCTTACCACTTCATTAGCCAAAATCAGCTGCAAATTCCCCACCATCACTTTGGTTGCATTTTTCTCTGGATGGGAGGAAAAAATCCGGGCAAGTATGATACCTCAGTTCTCCGTAGCTTAGCTATTCACCCCAAATGGTCTGCCTCTTTAAATAAAGCACAGGCTGGGACACGCTATCTGCTTCTCAGAAAGCCGAAGGTGGATGCATGCCAGGGATTTGTGCAGCTTCCTGGCTTTGCTGATAAAGAAAGGCCACTGTGAGGTAAACCTCTGCTCTGTCCCTGACACGTTTTCCCAGCAGCTGCCCAGAAACAAGGCACTCGAGAAGACAAGGAAAGCATGGATCCCGTGGCACCACAGCTCGTTGTCTGCATGGGAGGAAGCCTCTGAAGAGTCCACACAGGCCTGTGCTTCTACATTTAGAAATGTGAGCTTCGAGCCCGAGCATTTGCATCAGCAGGTGGAAAGTATGAGAGAGCACATCTAATGCTGAAAGTTAATGATAGCATTTGACCATGTTAACCAGTAAGTGACAAGGCAGGGTCACGGGAGTTAATTATTCATGTAAGTGGCTGCTAAAAGAAATGTTTAAGAAATGTTGGTAGTTTGCACTGACTGCAATGGAAAGTGACTAATCATTTCAAAGTTTAACCTTGGCATCTCTAAGCAGACCCTACTGGCTCTTTTTTTTCTGGTTTTGTTTTTTAAATCAAAATTGTCTGCTTCACAGGCAGAACATTACAGGTTTCACAGCAGAAAACACCCTAGCTGGCTAGAAAGGCACCTGTGCCATGGAGCCCGGAGCTCCAGGAGAGAAGCAATCTGGTTTAGAGGTGTTCAGCTGTGGGAGAAGGGGGTGCTTCAGCCTCAGCTCCCAAACTCCTGAGCGATGTGACGCCACTCTCTCCAGCTCCCAGTACTTGTGTATTTAAGTTATAACCTTTTTGGGGCAAACTCTACCTTGCTAGTTCAGTGCCAAGCACAATCAGTCCCTGCCTGTCACTGGTGTCCCTCAGCAATGCCACGATATAAACACGAACAAAGACAGACTGCTGATATCTGCGTAGCCGCAGAATCCACCACTTTAAAAATGTCATTATTTTTGTTGGTGCCCAGATAATTTGAAAAAATTCTCAGGAAAAATACAATTACTGCCCTGCCAGAACTGCTAAGCTTCTGTGGGACATAGCTGCATAATTTTAAGAGCCAAACATTCCACTAGACCTCTTTGTTTCAACAACCAGAGAGCAAGGTAATACTGACAACATATTGGTCTTCTTCTGTATGCTGAACTGTTTTATAACTTCTAATCATGATATATGAGTCTACAATTAAAAGAAAAAAAAAAGGGCAAGTATAAACTAACCTTTTATAACACTGCAACACATATACAGCCCTTCTCATCCCAAGAGTACTTAAAATACTTGAGGTCTCAGAGGAGTACAGCTATCTGCAGACTGGGACACAGCATGTGTTTAACAAACAGTATTTGAGGCTTGAACATGGACAGCAGCAATTTTCCCAACTTACAACTTTGGTAAGGATAAAGCAAAAAATAAAGGCATATTTAATGCATGGAGCCCTAATAAGATACTGAAACTAAAGGCAAGACAGACTTGGAGAACTTAAATATGAAGAATATATTAAGTAAGGGTAAAAAGGAAATTTGAGCTGTAAGGGGAGAGGACAACTAAGTGAATATTATTTTTTCCTTAAGAAAAAACCTTTAAGGTTATAATTTGGTTATTAAGAAGCATGACTTATGTGAATACCAGAACCCACAGTGTCCATTGGGGTGGGCACTGCCCTGGGACACAACATTTAGGGATACCTCAAAGGGAAGGCTGCAAAATCACCAGGGAAGTTCTGCAAAATGCCTAGTGAAAAAAAAAAATTACTTGTTCAAAAGAAATCTTCTGTATGTGTGGCATGAAATCCCCCAGGTTGTGGGAACTTCCCGTTCTTCCTGCTCATATAGGAGGGCTAGAGGTGTTATCTTACTAGGCTTTCAAAGAGACAAGGAAGTCCACTTGCAGGATGGGTCGATACGTAGGCATGGTCAGCCTTTTGTTAGATGTTGCTTTCCATCTGTTGCATCTGAAATGCCTCTTCAGCGACAGAAAACATTGGGAGGATGGTGGGAGGCAAGGGCCATAAGTATAAAGAGAACCTTTGATGTAACTAATACATTAGAATAAATATAAAAGAACCTTAAAAACATAAAGTTGCTGTTGCAAACAATCCAGTGCCAAGTCAGCCTACATTAAGGGTAAACTGGTAAGATAAGCATGTAGATTAAAGATTGCAGAAAGCAGAGGTTTGGGTTTTAAGCCACATTGCTCAAGTCAAGAACAATTTCCTCTTGGGTGGTACTTGGACAGAGGCAGAAGGACATGGTAAAGGCAGTGTGGGTGGTTCATAGTGTTCACTTTGCTTTGGCATGGGAAGCTAGGAAGCCACAACAGTTCTTTGCTTGTAAGCTTTCTGTTGCTTTAAGCATGAATGTCCTTTTTGTCCTCTAACAATCCCATTTTTGTTTTTAAGAAGACAGCCTTTGACCCTTTCCTGGACTAGTAATGAAAGTCATCTGAAAAAGCAGTATGCTATTCTTCCAAACAGGCGTTGTGGTGCTCTCTTTTGATGCCATTGCTGGCATCATGCAAGCCAGGGTGACTTCAAGCAACTTTGCTAATCTGCCTTCATCAGCCTATACCAAGAGTGACAACCAGTGCTAGTAGGATTTTTTCTTTTTTTCCTGCACCAGCCTCATTCCCTAGGGGTAATTTCATCTGGTGGCTACAGATCTTAAGCTCAATCTTATGTTTCACAGAGCAGGCAAGAGGAATGGAGAGAGGTCCTGCACTATCCTTTCTCAATGCAGGCCTGCTTATTTTTCTGAGTATCTGTACAGCAAAACTTTCAGTTTTCTGTCCATTTTAGTCAGTTTCACTCAGTTTTGAGCTTTCCTCCCTTCTGTAAACCTATCAGATTTAGGTAGTGTGGCAGTGATACTTTCAGGTAAGTGCTGGGACCTATATGCCCCAGAGCTCCCCTTGCAGTCATTGGACATGATTTAGAGGCAACAGTCATACATTCAGTGTATTCATAGGAACCCCAAAATATCTACTGTTCTGTCTATCTGTCTTAGCCTCCAGCTGCCACTGCGGAAGGGTCTTCCATGGGTCAGCCCTGGGTCATATCTGCCACATCCACATGGATATTTTGGGTATCTTAAGCGATCTCAAACAGTGTGAGATCCCTACCTGTGACAAATAAGTGAAGCATCTGTCTCATATCAACTAGTTCCGTCTGTACCTATTGGTAAGAAGCACGTGTTTCTCTCACCTGTCTGAGAAGGGGCTGGTGTGCCCCCTGGGGATTCCTGTCTCTGTCCATTGATTTAATAGAATTTAGGTGAGTGGATGAGATGTGATGACTAATTTTCAGATAGCTATAGTGAGATGAAATGAATCCCATCCATCCTGGCACATGATTAATGCTGGAACAGTAAGCACCTTGCACTTTGCTCTTAAATGTCGCAATAACTTTGGTCAGATTTAATGGGTTTTTTTAAGTGTTACTGTTTTTATTAAATTGATCCTTGTTAATTATAATACAATAAATTTTAAAAGAAGCTTTAAAGGGTAATGATTTATGTGTCTATGTTCAAAAATCAGAAATATCAGACACCAAGCCAGCAAACTCCTACAGAATTCAGAACATACATTTGAGAAGTGATTTTAAATCCCTGTGCCATCAAGAAGCGAGAAAAGTATGTACAAGACATACTGCTATATTGTGACAAACCATAAAGAAGCTTTCAGCTATATAGCATCTTGACAGGCTGTTCAAAATCAAGTGTTTAACTTCAATCTTTACCTTGATAACCAGGTTTCCCTCTTTGCTTCACACATATATTATGCCATATTTAGCACACAAAAGAAAAAAAAGGCAGTAGTTTCTTTAGAGACAGCCAACTTTGTCATGATGCACCCCATCACTCTTCTTGTATTTTATCATAAGAAAAACATCCTGTACTTGCTTGTAGAGCAAACAGACCTTTCCTAGCAGTAGTCCTGATATGTGTAATAGGGACTTATGAGGTTGTAGTCCTATGCCTCAGGAATAACTGTGTTAATCTATCAAAAAACCAAATAACAAAACAAAAAACAATCCCAAACTTAATTTTTTAAGTCCTCTCTCTCTAAAAATATGGGCTTTACTTGCTTACACTGAGCAGTGTTCACATTAGTGACGTAACCTCAGTGTTCCACTAATGCTCATAAAACTTCCTAACTGTATTTAAAAAAATACTTATAGATTCAAAAATAGAAGTCAGGGCATTTCCTATCATAAACAACACTTCTTTTGCAATATTTGTTCCACAAATTTAGTTATTCATTGCTCAGTCACACCTAGCATGGTAGTCTTTCTGGTCAATAAATACCTACAAGACCTGTTGATTTTAATGCATTTTCTATATAGTTTGCGTTTTTTAGACTGCCCTCAAATAATTGTATTTCAGAGTAGACACCACCCCTGCACCCAAATTCAGTGAAGGTATAATAAGTGTGAAACAAGGAAGTGATCCTTTTACTTCAATTTATACATGTACCCTATGTTGTATTTATCTTTTTGGGAGAAAAAGTATAAAAATAGACCTTACTAGCAACAGGAACTCTGGATGAAGGGACTAGCTTAAAGAAAATTCATGTGATTTTGAAAGAACCTATAATATTCAGAGGTCAGGCACATGCTGGTCTTTACTTATGTCTTAATAACAAAGCAGTCAACATGTTACCTGGTAAAAATAACAGCCACTCACCAAATTCAATCCAGCACTCTACATACAGTGACAGTGACATCTGATGATACTTGTGACAGATTATTATGGTCCTCCATCATAACGGTGCAGCAAAAATTCAAGGCTTCAATAAAAATTAATCTGGCCGTGAAACTGGCCTATAGTTATTTTTTCCCCCTTACTATTACAACACTGATGTATAGAAGCCATCAAACATGACTTTGTGAGGGTATTAAATGTACATAAAACTTGCAGAGAGAAATTGATGGTTGCTACAGAAAACTGAGAAAGCAACTACTTAGCTACTTACACTACTTAGGTGTCTTTTCACATCTCCTGTGTCATTACAGATAGTTACACAAATATGTGACTTACTTGTAGGGTGTTTTAAAAACCTACTACCAGAGAACTGGTAATAACACTTCACCTTTTCTGCTAAGACTACAGATTTGAAGTCTGGCCTGAGTCAAGGAAATTTTTCTAATGTAATCACTTAATTGCTGATTTCAAATAAGTCAATAGTTTTAGTGAAAAACCTAAGGATGAAAGTTTTCTTTACAAAACCATGGCCATCCCTAAGATTCCTCTGCATCCTGAGAAAAGGTGAAGGAGCTGAATACCCAGAAGAAACTGGCATCAGGCTGGGTAAAAGCCAGGGACACTGGGTGTTGCTGCCAGTGGCAGCGCAGTGTACGAAGACTTCTCTCTGAGACTTACCAAGCTATTAATACTACGCTCATTCAGTCACATACTGACTTGGAAGTCGAAAGAAGCACTCTCTCCTCCTAAGGAGAAGAATATAACTATAAAGGGCTGTAAACTGTGTCCTTGGGTTTTCCTCCCTCATGTGATCACTTTTGTATTCTCTGTTTGCAGAGCATCTGTATAATCCATACGTGGCAATAATTTCATGCACAAACTTTAGGACGTGCAGTGCTGTAAAAGTTGAACAAACCTTGTCAAACACTGAGCACAGGAAAACCTGTTGGTGGAACAAATTTACTGCATGCTTTAATTGTAGCCAAAGAGGCCTAGCTTCCCCTGGATTTTCATGGTTTGTCATTCAACTACAATTTCTTCCATGCAGCTGAAATTTGCTCCAGGTTATATGATGTTTTGTGGTCCATCACAACATGGCATATTACCAATTGATGCTATATAATACACAATGAAAATATGCCCTTAATGCCCCATGACAAATGGAAAGAATGTGGATATCTTATTTAAAACAGTATAGGGGAAATGGAATACGCCTTAGCTCTGTATTTTAAATTTATCATTTTTGTTAAAGCAAAAGAGGTATATAAATAAAAGGTACCTCAAACTTAGATTATTCATAAGAGGAACTTAATGACTTCAGCTCTTCTGAGCTGGCTTGTGTGTTTTTTTAACTGCTTCCTATTCATACTTATTTCTGTAATAAATGTGCCAGTATATTTTTGGATATGCTTTCATGATATTAAAATCAGCCTTCTGGAAAAACAAACTAGAAAACTTTACCCTTTTGAAATCAGTGAAAACAGCCCTAATGACTGCTTAAGATTGCAATTGCACCATTTCTTTTACTTTCTTTTAACATTCCACATGACGATAGATAGAATGCCAACACAAAGAAAGGTATATAGTCTCTACAAACAGCAAGCATTGCCAAAGAGAAATTTTTCTGTTCTATTCTACAAACTAGTTTCAAACTCAGTGGACTTGTGGTTTAAAATAGATTCTATAGGCTTTTAAAATGGTATCCATATATTTTCTCACTGTAATTCTTTTTAAAATTTCTATCAGCCTTTTCCCAGGGTTCTGCTTATGAATATTAGCGTTATAGTGTTAATACTTTTTGGTTCAGGATTGTTTGTAAGCAGTACTGTGACAGTACTGTAGGAGAATAATTAATTATGATTTTAAATGCATCCAAATATTTTGGAAAAGAAATAAATATATTTGATTACTGTCTATGATCTACTTAATGCATATGTAAATACATGTTTAAATACTTTGCATTTGCAACTGCAATTGAGCCTTTTTATCCTACCTGCAGCTGGGCTATGAACTGAGTGCATAAATAACAGGTGTTCTGGTTTCAGTGACTCACTTCTCAGCTTCCTCAGGGTCAGTTGAGCCACTAAATATTTATCAGATGTGCTTACAATACAGAGTCTCAAATCAAAACACTATCAATGTGGAATGCCTCACGTTGAGATTAACTATCATTAACTATCCTCTTATTTGAATATCTTTCTTCTAGATGTGAGATTGTTCTGGAATGGCCAGTGTTCATGGCCATACTGAACAGGCACAAAAAACATCTCCTTTTCTTTCACCAAAACTTGACTTTGTTTTCCTGATGCTGCACAATGCATTTTAGTGGAAAGGTTTTAAGGAGCTGAAGTGAGATAGGGCCTGGAAACTTTTTTACAGTCTTCTGTGCTTTACAGTTTTTCCCTTTCCTTCTCTCCTCTTCTTCCATGTGAGATGGACTGCATTGCATCAGTGTGGTGGCAGATGACCAGCAGTGCTACATTTAGCTGTTTGTAATAAACACACCTTGAATGATGTGAAATATTTCTACCTTGGGAGCAAAGTATGATACATCTTTTCTTCTTTTTTATTCTGCCTGAATGAGCAAGAGAAAAGAACTGAAAATCAGCTCCAGGAGTCTTGCATGACTCTGCAAAACATTGCCATTAAACTTATTTGTCCAGGGCAAAGCTGGTATAATGTGTAGTCATTTAAATTCACCTTTACTGACTGAAGGCCTAATTGTTGCATTTTGAGGCATGTATTTTTTAGGTATAATTATACAGTTGAAGACATTTCAAGACCATAATTAACTGGAAGACAGAATCAAATCAATTCAAAGTCAATATGAAACACAGTTACTTCACAGGATCAAAACAGCAACTGTAAGAGAGAACTCTTCACTGAGTAGGTATAATCGTAGATGATTTCGGTGGCCTCTGTGCTCTTGAAATTGTCACAGATAAAGAAAAGGCAAAAAAAAATCCCTCCTAAAGTCTGTAGAAGTCTAAATATTAGGGGAGTGACCAGACAATATCATAGAGTTTGGTAAATAGTTTAATAAGGCTACATAATTTTCAGCATGGTGACAGGAAA
Source organism: Nicator chloris (assembly GCA_013400495.1). Classification (NCBI taxonomy): domain Eukaryota; kingdom Metazoa; phylum Chordata; class Aves; order Passeriformes; family Pycnonotidae; genus Nicator; species Nicator chloris. The sequence goes on from WAAE01024407.1 coordinate 216,725, forward strand.
ACCCATTCATTGACAAATAAGGGGGAAAGAAATAAATCTGAAGAAGCCTGAGAGAAATAAATCAGGTGAACAGACTCTCCCACGGTAATGCAATTCTCACACATTATCCAGGAATTTATACCCAAAAAGTGTAGGAAGGTTACACAATGCTGTGTGTCATCCTGCTGGAACAATAAGCCCAGCTCTGGTGTCTACAGTTTGATAAGGATTCTGAAATTCAAAGACATTTCAGACAATGTCCTCAAGAATGATTAAAATGGAAATTCTTCCTCGTGGCACTCATGGAATGAACTACTTAAGACATTGAAGCAGGGGAAAAATTACTTAAGTACCTACCTGGAGAACAGGAATTCGGTAATAACTGGTTCTTTGATCTCACAAATAAAGGTGTGGCATTGTGAAGGATCAAAAGGCTGTTTTCAGTGATTTCAAAAGGGCAAGGCTTCCTGTTCCACTGAAGTGACACAGACATGGTCAGTATTAAAAGTGACAGGATTGAAAGTTCATCAGTTCAGGGGTCTTCAATCATCCCTTATGACAACTGATGATTTTCATGGATGAGGTAACTGAGTATCGTGAGAAGGACACAGTTCTTTCAGCTGAAAAAGGGAAAATCTTTATGATCAGGTTTTTGTACCGGAACCCAGACACTTCTTAAAGAAGCAGTTACAGAATCTCAGCTGGGTGCTGAAATAGGTTCATTCATAGGAATTTCTTAAGTCAGACCCCTAAAAACCAAAAAGGGAGTGAGGCCTTGAAACAAAGAAATGCTCAAATACATTTGTCATGTACAGCAGTGGAGAAACAAGCCTGACACGTGAAGCGTCTCTCAGTGTTAAGTCAGCAGTGTTGGGTTGAGATGACAGCCCAGTGACCATCAGGCACATGTGTGGCCACCAGCCAGGGCAAGGTCAGTCCAGAATGATAGTTCAAAAACCAATTTGGGCAGAGGTACACATCCAGCATTTCTCAAGGCAGGGCTGGGGGCCTGAGGCTGGGCTGAAATGGGGACCCTGGGCCATGGGCAGGATGTAGGGGGAGGCCTCAGGCAAGGGGGGCCAAGGCCAGTAAGGTCCTTTGGAGCATGGATGGAAGCTTCACAAGGCTCAGCAATTAGTATTTGTTTAGGTTTATGCCAGAGACTTTCTTAGGGGGATGTTCTCAGCATGACAGCATTTTCTATGGATTGCTAATCTGTCTCTCTTACTACCATTTCCGAGAAGGGGTCACCCATCCTTTCACAGCATATTTGAAGTGTGGTGTTCTCACACAAGCATGACATCGTCTTCTGAGACCATGATTCCCTGATGCATAGAATCAATTTATGAAGTGATGGCAGCTCTTGGATCATATCAGTCTTTTTATCCGGCCATTCTCCTTTCTTTATACTGCAGACAGTGGGGTTTTAGTAGCTTTCAGCATCCTGTCAAGTAAAATATCAGTGGATGACAACCGAAATTTAATCACAGCCCTTCTGTAATTTAATCTAAACACAGATCTCGTTCTGCAGGTTATTTTACAGTGTTTTATTGTTTTGATACTGTTTTCTAAAAACAGTTTAGATTTGAGATAACAAGCATTGGCAGTAACATGACTCCTCTCCCCACAAAATTCTTGAAGTTATCTTTATTCTTTAATTAATTTTTGTGGCTTGTGTTTGGTTATTTCTACACTAGAAGATAATTTGTTACAAATAATTGCCTATTTGGTTGCAATATTTGCTAGTAAATATATCAGAAGAAAGTGAAAATAGCAAGTTAAGACAAGTATTAGTTTCTTCAGCCAGCATAAACAAACCTATGCCTACATTGCTCCAGGGGTCCCAACATTTCTGTGGTGCCAATAAGAGCTCTTTCAGTTGACTTGGCTTGCATTTCTGGCATATGTGACAAACTTAGAAATACGTGCTTTTCATTTCTTATATTTCCAATACCTAAGTTCCCTTTCTGTGGCTTTTGAAACAGTTTTTGTGCAACATCTTGGAAACATTATCTTGGCATATTTAGACAAAATCTCAGCTAGTATTGTGAGGATCACCCATAAATCAATAGCAACAGCTGGCCATACACTATTAAGATGTATTTAATATATTACACTTTTGGTTCAGATATTGCAATACAACAGTAAAAGTAGTATTTTCCTTGGTATCTTACCTCCACCAGTAATCTGAATTGCATCTAAGATCAGATAGTTTTGTATTTTTTCATTACCACATCTACAGATGCACAGTCTGCCTTAAGACTTTGTTGCACTTCTGCTAAATCTTCATGTCAGGAATGTCTAACCTTTTGAATTGGGGCTGGATACCTGTTCCAGAAACCTCTGCAGTTTATACTCTCACATTACTCTCCTGTGTCTTATGGATGCAGACACAGCTCACAGCAGTATATCTGGTAATGCATAAATGCATTTTAGAAATGTAAAAATTATTTTTGGGGGCAGAATAAGTTGTCATTTGTAGCGCCCTGCTGTTGTGAACCTGACAACCAATGCATTTTTCCACAGATGTGAATTCAATCTGAAAAAGAGGAAACGTGTTCTCCTAAGTGTAGAAAGGCTGTTTGTGAAGTGCTTTTGACAATGGCAAGAGTGGTTTATGATTACCTTACACCCACACCTCATGAATTACATTCTCACTAGTAAAGACAAAAACCTGATATACCCAACCACTAATGCCAAAGAGTCCCTCTCCATTTGCTCTTATCACCATTCTGCATTTGTCAGTCCCTCTGAGGTAGTGACCTCTAGTTTTGACAATACAGTTATGAGAAACACAAAATAAAATGAGAAACACGAAAATAAAAGAGAAACTACCTTCTGGCTTGTTAAGGCAGGAAGGTGTTGGCCTCAGCTGTACTTTCATTTCCCTGTAAGTATTGTTGGGTTAGTTTCTGAATGAGATTTGCTATTTCCACTGAAAGTTATGTATGAAATTTACATTTTTGCTTCTCTTTGCTTTATTCCAGAAGCTTGAACACTTTATAAAGCTCCCAGGAGTCTTTGGTTAACTGACTGTTTTCCTCACATCAAAGCTTCATCTATGTGTAACTTAACAACCTCTAGACTATCAGAAAGTTGTATTTTCAGATTAAATAGCTGTTAAAAACAACTCAGATGGTGATGTTCAAAAATAATATTTCCCAACAGGGAGGGAAATGGTCAAAAGGTACTTTATTTTCTTTTTGCACCAAGTGCGGAAAAATGTTTCCAACTCTTCTGAACAGAAATGTGATGGGAAACATTCTCACTTTAAAGGTTTTGGGCCTATACAGAAGTGAAAGGTTCCACCCTTTTTTCCACTGTGCTTCGTGCTCTGGCCAGGAAGTTGCACCCATGCTACCTGCTGTTTCACTTGCTCTCCTCCTGTAGAGCAGTAACTCTGTCCTGTTCCAAAGCAGTTTCTATTTTGGGATTAAGGGTGTCCTCCTAGGAATTTGAACAGGGGGGCATAGGAGAGCAGCAAAAGGAAGAAAATATTATTTTCTCTTCTATGTTCTGAAACCCACTGAGTCCTTGGAAGACCAGCTCCAAAGCTTTTGTCCCTTTCTTTCCAACGTAGTCTCTGCACAAGTATTAAGTCCTAGATCTTAATTTTGTGTTGCTCATTGAGCAGTTACCACTTCACCCCTCAACCCTGTAATGTAGCCCCTCAACTTTTCTTCCCATGTAAAAGAAGGAGAAAGACCTCTAAAAACACAAGACTCTCGGTGAGCTCAAGACATTGATAGTTCTACTGGAGCAAATGTGGCTGCAAGGTCGGAAAGTCTCCTGGTGCCTCCATTACTGTCAGCAGTGTGGGACTGGCATGACGAAACCTGTGCTTGTGCCTCAGCTGTGCTATCACAGAGGCTGACAGCCACTCTGAAATCACCAGTGGAGGTGGGCTTGAACAAAGTACAGTTCCTGTGCTGAAGGAGATTGTGCATGGGCATACATTTCCTTCCGTCAGTTCTGCTGAAGAGTGATGACCTGTTACAAAAAGACCTTAGCAAATAGCCGGGAAGAAGTAGCATAGCTTCTGAGCTGTTCACTAAACAAAGCTGAATGAAAGCCCTTAAATGAGTCACAACTGCTCATAGTTTCATTTTTCGGTTTTGTTGGTTTAAAAAAAAAATTCGTATTTTTTGGTTTTATATGAAGTAATAATTTCCTCAGATTTCTACAGTACTCTCATCATTAGCCTCTTCTGACGTTAATGGAAAAGAATTAAAAACATTAAATGATTCTAAACCAACTCTTGTCAGAAAAAAAAGTTAATTTTTGACTCTTTCTTCCAGAGACTACTTATCAATTGAGAACACTTATTTACATTTTTCTAGTTGTCTTACAAATTCACAGAACTTTAACTCCAGTGTGAGTTTTGCTCTCTGGTTCATTTCTCTCTATGGGAGTTTTTAGTTCATTTTATTGTTGATACTGTGTGTGATTCAGCCGTTACTCAGCATCAGATACTCTGACAGAGTTTTGATTCATTCAGCATCTGAATTTTAACTCTTCAACATTTGCCATGATCCTCTGTGACCAGTGACTCAACTAGATAAGAACTTTTAAAAACACAGTTCCCACATTTTTCACTTCATACTGTTTTCATTCATTGTCAAACTTTCTGAAAACTATCATGGTGCAGGAGTAAAAGGGAAACTAGGATTTCACTCACCACTCTTCTGACTTATCTTTGACATATTGCAGTACATGGGACTTTTTAAAATTTCAGGTGGCATGGACTTGAGCTTTTGGGGGATGGAAGTGTAAGTTCTGTTGACAGAAACTGTGGAAATCCAGGGGCTCATGAATTGCTGCATGGTAACAACTGAGATGCTCCCAGACAGGCACTGATATATTACTATTGGTTTCTTGTCAAATGTGTTCCCCCCAGTGTAATTATTCACAGAGCATGAATACATTAAACCCGTTTCAGCTACTACATTTTGCCTCCTCAGCTCTTACAAACAGACCTGCAAAAAACATGCCAACATTTTTTCATCACTCTGAAAACCCCCAGTATCTTTGCTTCCCACCTTTAAAGAACATCAATATTTGGCAGCTATCTTATGTTTTTGCCGCGTTCCTGATTTCCCTCTGTTTTTGTCATTGCCAACACACTCTGCAATATGCTGCAGTGCCCTTAGTAACATTTTGGAACAGACTTGCTAGAAATGCCAATTCACAGAAGATTGAATTAGCATGCATCATCTACACTGTGGACAGTTATGAGTTTTGTGCCCCTCCCAGAATTTTGTTGTTGATATTTCTTTTCAGATGGGTTATACCCATGTGCAGAATGTCCCAGTTCTGTGACATGTTTCCACTTTTTTTTTGTTTTGCTCTTACATACTTTGGCTTAAATACTGCTGATGGCACAAAAAAAATCTGCATTTGTTGACTGACCAGGCGTATCGTTACGGTTATTATTTTAGTTCAGTTTCATGTTCCATTATTACTAAGTGTATTTGCCATATACAGGTTGGCTATCTGTGTTCTTTGGCTGAGTATCAATCATTTCCAGAGCCTGAAACTGGATTCTGAGCCTCCAGCTACCCAGATAAAAATAGGAACTGTAATTTGTCACAGGTGTTTGCTGGAGCAATTCTAGCAATGGACACAACACTAAAAATTGTAGAATAACATTAGATTTATATGACATGGTGGGAACTCCCTTGGTCACTATCTGGGATCTGTTTCTAGAGTGCTATGGTTTGTGACCCTGTGCAACCTTCTATGGTAATTTCTAGGCATTGCTGTTGTAAATATATCTTCATCTCCACTTGAGAATTTTGAAATCAAGTTACTCAATACTCAATCAATACTTACTCCTTCCTTCCACTGTGGATTTTATCGTAGGACCCTTATGCCAGGTGACACAGAATCATGGATTTGCAGAATCAGGTAGACCAGATCTGGGTGACGTGCCGTGTATCCACCCTGCTCAAGGCAGGACTAATCAGATCATGTTCCTCAGATTTGTGTCCAGTTGAGTCTTGAACATGTCCAAGGATGGAGTGTTTTTCCATAGTGTGTCTGGGTCTCTTCCAGTACTGAAACAACGCCATAGTAAAAAAAACCTCAACTTGTATCTAAATGTTCCACCTTGTAGCCACTGCCTCTCCTCCAGTTGCTGTGCATCTTCAGGAATAGTCTGGCTCTGTCTCCTTTATGTCTTCTGATCAAGTAGTTGCAGACCCAACCGTTAATTGCAGATTTCCCCCCAGATCTCCCTTTTCCAGGCTGAACAGGTCTATCACCCAGTGCCTTTCCTCATGGGTCCTGTGCCTCAGCTCCAGAGCAGCTTGCTGGCCTCCTCAGGACTCAATCCAGTATGTCCAAGTCTTTTATTTATTGGAGACCCCCAAACTGGGCATGCTATTCCAGGCGCAGTCTCAAGTGACAAATACAGAAGGAGGGGTCAGCTCTCTGGATCTGCTGCCTGCAGATCTTGCTAATACAATACCCAGGACGCTGTTGGTTTTCCCAGCCACAAGGTCACATTGCTGGCTCAACTTCTCCTCCAAGATTTCCAGGTCCTTTTCAGAAAAGCTGTTTCCAAGACTGCCAACCCTGTCTGTATTGTTGCATTAGTTTATTCCATCCCAGGTGCAAGGCTTTGTATTTGCTTGTGTTGAACATGGCAAAATTCCTGTCAACCCATTTCTCCAGGCTGTCAAAGTCCTTCTAAATAGCAGCAACTGCTCCCCCCAATTAAGTATCATTTGCACACTTGTGGAGAACGCAGTCTGTCCCATCAGCCAGGTCATCAATGACGTGATTAAACACTGTTGTCCCAGCAGGGCTTCCTGAGGGACAACAGTAACTAATGGCCATCATACAATTGACTTTGTGTCACTGATCACAACCTGCTGGGCCCAAAATTACAGCCAGTTTTCCACTCACCTTATCATCCATTTTTCTAGCCCATATCTCACCAGTTTGGTGATAAGAAGACTACAGGAGATTGTGGCAAAGTCAAAGTACACAGCACACACATTGCCCTCCTCTTGTGCACAACATTATCATAATAAAGAAATTAGGTTGGTCAGTCATGGTTTGCCCTTCATAAATCTATGCTGACTGTTTACAGTCACCTTCTTGTCCTTCATATGTTTAGCAATAGCTTGCAGGAGGATTTGCTCCATAACTGTCTCAGGAACTGAGGTGAGGCTAACCAGGCTGGAGTTACACAGATGCTTTTCCTGAGTAGGGGTGCAATGTTTGCCTTTTTATGTAGTTATTGGGAATCTCCCTGCTTTGAAACTGTCATGACCTTTCACAAATGTTACCAGCATCACAATGACTTTACCCAGCTCCTCCAGCACCCTTGCGTGCAGCCCATGTGAATGTCTAAGTGGGTTAAGTACTCCCTGATTCCATCTTATCCTACATTGGGAGAAGGCATGTACTTCATGCCTTCAAACTGCTAGAAGGCTTGAGGAACTAGTGGGCCAGGGGGCAGACTTGCCATGGAAAATTGAGGAAAAAACACACCAAGTACCTGAGTCTTTTCCATATCCCTTGTCATGGATTCCCTGCCCCACTGAGCAATGCCCATTCTCATTGTTCTACATTCTCATCAGTCTTCTTTCTGCTACTGGTGCACTTAAAGAAACCTTCCTTATTGTCCTTTCCTCCCTTGCTACTTTAAACTGGACTTGCACATTGGCCTTCCTGACTGTATTCCTACACACTTGAACAGTGTCTGTTCATTCCTTCCAAGTAGTCTGTCCCTGCTTCCACCTGCTGTGTACTTCTTGTGTTTGAGCTCAGGCAGGAGCTCCATGTTCATCCACACTGGCCTCGTGCCATACTTGCTCAACTTTCTGAACACTGTGCGCTGTTCTTGTGTTCTGAGGAGGCTGTCTTTGAAGATCAGCCAGCTCTCCTGGGGCCTTTTGCCCTGCAGCACAGTTTTCCATGAACAGACTCCCTGAACAGACCTAAATCTGCTCTTCTGAAGTCCAGAGCTGTAATTCAGCTATTTATTTTGCTCACTTCTCTTAGGATCCTAAACTTCACAGTCTCACAGCTGCTGCAGTCAACACTGTCCTTGACCTTCAGGTCCAACATCTCCTCATTGTTTCACTGACCACCTGTATGAAGAAAAAGTTTTCAATGTAGTCCACAAATCCAATGGACTGCTTGTACCATATTATCCTTCCAGCAGATACTGTGGCCGTCAGAGTCACCCGTAATCATCCGTGCCTCTAATTCTGGGGCTTTCTTCAGCAGCCCAAAGAAGGATTGATCTACCTTCTCTTCCTGACCAAGTCATCTGTAGGGATGTCTTCTACAACACTGCCTGTGCAGCTCCATTCCCTGGTCCTTGCTGTTGTGGAGACATAAAGTTCAGCCGGTCTGGGAGCAGATGTCGGAGCTTTTGTGGTACTGGGTGGTAAATGGCAGGCCATTAGCATGGCATCATGTGCCAGAGCACTTCATTGAGAAGCTGTCAGCATTATCAGCACTTCACCAATGACTGATGCTGGCACCTGCTGAGATGGGGAGCAGAGGCTACAGAGTAAAGTGAAATTAGCTCTGGCAGAACTCACTTCCACATTGCAAGACGCAAATTTAAGTGGTGGTTGTATAAGAAGGTCTGATCTCAAGGTATCGACACAGGTTTTATCTGCAATGTGATGCATCTCATTTCTAGGTAAGGCAGCTGAAATCAGAGCTGTGGAGATGGGCTACATTTCCTCAGTGAGAAAAGGGAAAGATCCCTGCAGCTGGATGATGATAACTAATAAAATGCTCACTGTACAGCTGTAAACATTTGGAAACCTTTAAGAACCAGCTAGAGAGAGGCTTGCTGGAAGAAGTCCCATGAGAGGTGAGTACCTCTACAGAGCACAGTTTGTGCTGAGCTGGGGGCGATCCAAGGCCCCCAAGGATGGGCTGGTTTGGTATAACACACACACTGCTATAGCAACGTAACTGGAGCCATTCAAGATGATTCAGGAATTTAAGTCTATACATAGACCATTGCAGAGAGGTTCAAAATTAACCAAAAAAAGAACTCAACTTTTTACTAGCAATCATGAATATGGATCTAAGTTTCTTTTCTGAAGCTTGGTGGCATTTAAACCTACAGGTATTATAAGACAAAATATGTATTGCTATGTTGCAGTATCTTTTGTTGCAGGAGAAACGAATTCCAATGTTTTAAAATTTCTTTTAAAATTATTTACATTCTGCAGAATGTTAAACAATAATAGTACATTTCAGATAATATTTTTCTTTTAGGTAAGTGCCATAGACCTAAATACAACACTTGTTTTCTCTCTTGGAGGTCTGTCAAGATTTCATGGGTCAGATGTGAATTTCTTGATATTGTATTTTTTTCTTTCTGCTCCAAATGTGTATGTGTGTTTGTTTTTTTCTTCAGACACCTCCTTGTTACACAATTCAGGAAAAAACTTGGCAAGCTGCTGTTTCTTGTCTTTCTCTCTGTTTTAGTCTCTCTTTCTTCTTTGTTTGTAGTTGCTTATGGGGGCTCTCTTTAACTCTGACAGCCCTTGGTCAAACCCCAATCACCTGCCCAGCTCCTTGAACTTTACTTTTGCTTGCTGTTTGCTTCAACTAGAAAGCCAGCTGCTTTCTCCTGAGATTATTTCACTAACCCCAGGAAATCTACCCTCATCTTATCAAAGGTGATAAATGCTTCTCACTCTGCCTCTATGTTGCTATCTAGAACAACTATTCCTGGACATTGCTATAAACCTGCTGATCTTGTTCTCACCTTCTGTCAGCATGGCTGAATTCAGGCTTTTTCCCATCCTTTTCCTTCATTATTCAGGACTTGGCTGACTGTACACTTGTGCTCACTATTTCAGTTTAAGGTTCTGATTGTTCAGACATTTTGGAAGTCAGGATATTGATCTTACAGTTCATAATTTCTCCAGCAAACTTGGGTCATACATACATGTGCACAGAATTTAGCTCTTTAAAATGGAGAAATGTTTGTATATAAAAGGAGCTGCAGTTTAAGGTGCATTGCTATATCTGTTATAATAACAGAAATGGTTCTCCTGCTTGATTATCACAAAAGCTAGCTAGTGCCTTTTCCACTGGAATCCACAGTAATATTATTAATATTAATTAATATTATTTCTAAAATACACTTTCGCAAAATTTCATGATCCAGTGAATGACAGTTACTACAAGCAACTGTAAAATATGAAAGTCTCACAAAAGCCCATACTAATACCAAATGACACCCAAACTACTGCATGTACTGTAAAATCACACTTTGTGACGGTGGGTAATAGCAGGGTTGTACTGTCCAGGTGATTTATATTGTCAACAAGAACTCACAATAAAAACACAACATTAAGATCAGGCTGACATTAGGAATGAGTGCAGATTGTCAAGTACAATCTGGCAGCTAACTTAAACCTCAAAATCAATTGAATCACATTTTTCCTGGCTGTTTTGTGAGTATTTATGTCAGAGTATGTTCCTTAATCTGCTGAACCCCAGTTTAATTTCTCATTCTGGAGTTTCAGAAAGGGTCTTTGCAAGAAGGTTGTCAGAGGAGCATGTGCATGTTGTCACCCTCCTCCCTCCCAAAAATAAAGGGTCTCAGGAAGGACCATTCTGAGATCTTGACTGCTGTAAAGAGCAGCAATATTAGCTTTGATTCCTGTCTGGAGGATATATGAGTGATATCTAGGAAGAGCCTGGCTAACTTGCACAGCTGTATGTAAGAGACTCAAGTGATACCTTGCCGTAGTTTACAGAAGGTTCAGGTTTCACTTCAGCTTCAGCTTTCACTTCAGCTAAATTCCAATTTTGTGATTTTTTTTTTAATGTTTTGTGTTGGTTTCTTTTACTCATGGAGCTGTTTATGTAAATGTGTAAGCTATTATTGAATAGTGCTTCATACTGAAAAAACCACAACACGACAAAGAACCCAGCTTGGTTTATCTTCCATTATGAAGGTACCACATTCTTCCCATAGTATCTCTCTTCAAAAAATCACACAGCCTGAAACTGCTTCTGATAGTTTTACTCAGAGTTTTGTGCCTCCTTACAGATGAGAAAGCCCCATTTATTCCAATGATGCCACCTCTGCACAGAAATGTAAAATATAGAAAAGAAGAAATGTAAAATATCAAAAATAAAGAAACTCAATATAAATTAAGCTATCCAAAACCTGGGTCACTGACATGGTTAATAATTTATTGCAGGTTTTCAGCACATCCTTCTCATAGAAACAATCTCTTGTAATGTCAGCTTAGGACTGTATGGAGAAGTTTTCAGCGTGTATCACAAGCACTTTCAGAATATCTGTAACAAAAGGTATGAGGCTATTAAAGTGGTCTGTACTCCAAAGACAGAAAACACATAATGCACACCCCAAATCATACAGGGACTGGTGGTTAAGCTGACCAAATTATGTTCTCACGTATTCCAGTGAAATCCTAATAATTTCAGTAATTTCAGGAGGCTTTCTCTAGTCTTGAATTTTGTAGAGGAGAATCTGAGCAGTGTGTATGCATTAGCAATGCAGATTCATTAGTGTCAGAAAATTACTTTAGTGTAGTGCCTGAAAATGACTTTCTCACTTGTTAAGCCTGCATTGCCAGGAGGAAGATATTTACTTTAAACAAAACCCAAACTTGGAGCTGAACATTTCTCATGATCAAATCTGTCAGCTTGAAAGACATCCTTTTTTTAGTTTCCCTCCTCCCACCACATGCCCACTATATGCAAGTCTTACAGATTAGAAAATATTGCTTTGTAACCTGGATTCATGACAAGTTTTTTTCATCCAAATTAACCTTTGCAAGCTCCATTACTTTCTTGTCAACTTTCTGGTTACTGTCATAATCAGATTTCTGAAGGCTTAGTTATATTTGAAAGACACAAAACTGCAATGGGCATTTAATCACGGTAGTCAGAGCTCTGGAAGAATGCTGTCATGAATACTGAGTGGGCACATGCTGGTATATGCTACAACATGGTAATAACAGAGGTCTCTTTCTGTAGCTGTCCAGGCTTGTTGGCTCATAGGGAGAAGTAGTATGGTCACTATCTCTCCTCATATCCACTTGTATGAAGGCAAACTGGTCTAGAAAGACTTTTTACAGGGTTTTAAGCAAGAAATCTTGTTTATAGAGTATGTAAGCTAAGGAAGAGAAATTCTGCATGGAACATCTAAATAGGTACCTTAACATGCTAGCACTGAACAAGCAATTTTGCATCTTCTTTGGAGAGAGGAAGTAAATCTTTTGTTTCCTCTCAAATTCTTCAAATGCAGATTGAATATGAGCCTGAGGACAGGGAGATGGTCGGTTGCCTCTGAAAAACCAGAGAAAGTTGTTAAGAATAACTAGGAGTTGGATTCTGAGAAGGCATGGTTTCATGATGAAGGGAAGGGTCCAACTACCAGCAGTCTAAAAGTTTGACTTACAGGAAAACACACATTTGAATTTCTCTCCACCACTCAAGTTTTTGCTCTTGAAATGAGGTATGTTAATGATTATTGTATGAACTAAACAAGCAATGGTAACCCAGGAGCTCAGAAAGCTTAACTGTTGGTCATGTTATTGGGTTAGACTTAAAAGAGCTTCAAGGTAACCTGAAGTGATAAGAATGTGCTTGACATCTTATTAAAAAAAAATTTAACAGAGGGGGATCCAAGCATTTCTAGAGGTGTGAACCACAACTCTGATAATACTGCTGATTGCCATAACATATCTGAGATATCTCCAACATAGAAGTTACTCTATGTAAAATTTCCAAGGACAATGTCTGTCAAGAAGAAAGATATGAATTTAGTTAGCCTTGCTTGCATTTTAGCTTCTCTGGTACCTCTTTCTTCAGATAAAGGGAGGGGTATAACTCTGGGCCTGCACAGTCTGATGAAACACTCAAGCACCGGAAAACTTTGGCTTGTTTAAAGTCACACTGAAAGCAGCTACAGTTAATGTGTGTAAGATATTTATTGTAAATATGGTGTCTCTTGTGGAAAGATGTCCTTTTCAAAAAATGCCAGTTCTGACCATGAAAGCAAAAGGCAATATACAGTTTGTGAGTTTGCTACAGTAAAGGGGATATCTGAAATTGTAACCAATTTCTCTTTTTTCACCATCTTTTTTTTGCCAGAAATTATAACAATGGATATGTTCACCATATCTCCACGAAAATTCCTTTCAGACTTTAACTTTACATCTCTCTGCTTATATTTATTTCAGATAATCACAGCATTTTTTAGATACTGTGCTTGAAGATTATTTTGTAAAACTGCTGGTTTTGTCAATCAACCCATAATATTTCTTCTGACTTTCTGAAATGCCAAACACATTTGAACTCCTACATTTCTTTGAAATACAGGTTTTAAGCAGTGGCAAAAATAATTACTGTCATCTCACAGAGCTCAGTAACTGCATAAAAATAAATTCTATTTTTTACGTTGCTTAACATACATTTGCATCAGCCACAAACAGTGTTTTCCTAGGTACTGAAAGCAGAGGTTCTGCTGCCCATCCCAGCTGAGACGTTCACTTACACTCAAGAGATTCCACGCACAAAGCTTATGCCCGTACCCTAATCCAAGACGTGGTTACATATTCAAACTAAATGTGGCATGGTTCTAAAAAGGGTAATGAATGGAGAGTTTAAAGAGCTCCCTCCCTGACAAGAAAATCTCAGCAGAGGTTTCTAGGCTAAGGGACCACAGTCCCACCAAAGCACAAGGCAGTGGCCAGCTGTTGCTCCAGCCCTGAGGCCAGGCAGCATCATGCAGAGGGAGATTTTCAAATGATTGATAGCGAGTGGAGCTCCAGTGCCTAATTGATGCTTATAACTTTGGGGAAAAAATCCCCAGCTTTCAGTATCTTTGACAACTGGGCTCAATTCTCTTTTCTCACAACAATAGCAAAAATGCTGCTAGGTGTACCTGAAGGAATCCTGTCTGGCAGGAATGATGCATAGGCACCTCATTCCCCCAGTGTGCCCACAATGATCCAGTTCGACCCATCAAAAATCCAGACAAAGGCTGTAATGTCCTGCTAACGAATTGTTCTCTACAGAACATTTTCCTATGCCTTGTTGCTTAAAGTGACCACTCCTTTGCTGATCTGCAAAAACTACTCTGTGCTGCTCTTTATCAGCACTGGGTACCCTTGGAAGCTGTGCCTCTAGAAATCATTCTGAGGATCAATTACTCCCAAGAGAATTAATTCAGGATCTGATCCCACCACGTCCTGCTTGCCCTTGGCTCCCAGCTGGGGAGATGCTCAGTGACAGGTAGAATTAGAAGACCTCAAGGCCTGCTCCTGGTCTTGCAAAAATCAACTGCAGAACTTCAAATGCCTTGTGCCAGTGAAGGATCAGAGTCTCCCTGGGAAGAAGAGGTTACAAAAGAGCAAATCTGTGTTATCTTTGCACAAAAGATCACTCCATGCCACTGCGTAAAGCAAAAACTCACCAGAAATTTCCTTCAAGCTTACACACAAAATAATTTTACACAGAGAATACTATAATGATGGCTAATAGTGTATTTCCAAAATACCATGTAAAATACATAAGGCTGAGATCAATGGTGACAAAAAGCACTGAAATGACAGCCTTTCAGTTCAAACAAAGCACAGTATTAAAATTCTGGTGGGTGCGTTTGGAAACAAAAATGGTCAGCTTCTGACTGATGGAGTCACCTCCCTGGCTGAGTGTCAAAATAGGTCAATGGAGCTTTCTTTTCACAATAGCTAGAAGTAAATGGAAACTTTGCCGTGTTCCAGCCTAGATCAGTAGGGAAAGAGACATTCTCCCTGACATGTAGCTTTTAGATTTGTTACACGATACTCAGTGATATTGAATAACAGCTGGCAGGCTTTCAGGGAAAGACTCTTGTCCCCACAGATGGCACCACCCCTTGCATGCTCGCACCTCAAACCTTACAGCCCAGCGATGTAAAACACTGCAGCACCTCAAGGTTCAGCTCAGCCAAGCATGGCAAGGTCAGTCAGCGGAGCAGGAGGAGGGCAGGGAAGGAGGGTGCGGGTGGAGATGGCAGCCTGACCATAACTCTAGCCACAAGGGCTCAGTTTCTAATGGCAACAATCTCAAAAGCTTCTCTGTGCACAGCTTCATAATTAAGTGTTAAATAAAAGTGCTGTGCTGTGAACACTGCATCCTCCCTTACAAATTCTGACTTCATCTTCAGACCTGGTAGTCTATTAAATAATTCAGTCTGAAAATTCCTAGCACTTAAGCAGGGACTGTAAAATTAAGACATAGTCTGAATCTCAACACTATTAAACACAGTGATTCCCTTCAAAAAGTATGGCTTGTGATCATCATATTCCTATTACCTGGAGCCATATTTCCATGTTAATACTTTGCTAGGACATTTTCTAAATGCATGTCTAGCTTCATCATGGAAAGACAAACTTGATCAGAGTAATAGATTACAGCCACAGGATGTGTGCGCAGAAAGGTGTAAGTGGAACAAAGGTCAAAAGAGAAGTGTAACTTCTTTTTCAAACTTACAGCAGAGTTTTTCCCATACATGAAATATAATCCTTTTAAAAACAGGCTTTCAGTCGCACAACAAACCTGAAACAAAGCAAGGCTACCAGCAAAAGTAGCATTTGAGTATTTTTAAAGGAAACACAGAACTCATACCATAGTAGTGGATTATAAAGTAATGCCTCAAAATATCTAAACAAGAACATATTATTCATCAAAATGCTTTCATGATTGCAGTTAGCACAAACACATTTGTGGTGCTTCCAAACATTGGTAGGAATGTTGATATGTTTACATCTGTGTAACAGATTTGTCTATTTTCCATGGAGCAAAATATTATTTTTCAAAGTGCAGGAACAGGACATCAGCAGCATGATGAACAGCAGACATCACAAAGAATTGTTGATCTACTATCTGGTTTATAGCTATCACTATTTGTATGCTTTTGGAGAGAATTATGTATAATCCACATTAGAGTGAGATTTTAATATTTAATGGGGGATTCCACCATGTTACAGATGCTACAAAACTGTTCTGTGCATGCCCTAGACATATATTTCAGCATAGGGTGGATTAGTGTACTGAATGAGGTGTGGTTCAGAGGGTGGTTACGGCAGAGGTTACTTCTCCCATGTGAATTTCCCAGGTACAGGTGTACCCATGGTGCCCTACAGCACTGTATCTGGTTTCTCAGGTAACTGCTCAGTTTTTTCGGCTCTCCCTTTTCCTTTTGTGTGTGTGTGTGCCCCTAGATGTGGTGCTAATGAAGGGAGGAGGGGAGGAAGAAAAGAGAGTAGGGCTCAGTACGTTTTCCACGACCTTCTTAAAGCTTCTCCAAAGATAAAATAATGGCAATATTTTTCGTCTTTTTGGGGGGGGAAAAGGACTAACATTAATTAAACAAGGCAGATTTTTTTCCCATTCAGCGAGAGGCGTTCAATAGGAGAGCTTTGGCTTCTAGCCACTCGAGCAGGACAAAAAAAAAAAAAAAAAAAAAAGGGAAAGAAAATCACCACACCACTTCATATGGCTTCTGCTTCTGCATAAAGTAAAGCTAATACTCTTAGGTTGTGGTTTTTTTTTTTTATTGTCCTGCCACCTCGGGGCGGCCCTTTAGCCCTACGGGAGAGGGACGCGGTGCGGCAGAGCCGCCCGGGGCTCGCCGGAGCGAGGCACGAGAAGCTTCAGCTTTCCACGGGACGCGGCGCTGCGGCTCCCTCCCCTGCCTTCTCCCGGCTGCTTCCCCGCCCTTCCCTCCGGGCCGGTGGCGCGACCCTCGCCTCGCCCCTCCCGGCACAAGCGGAGCTGTGTGCGGGGCCGGATGGAGCCGCCTTTGTCCGCCCCGCACCCGCGGCGCATAACAAACAACGACCCCGGCCCGCCCGGGCCCGCCGGCCGCGGCACCGCCCCGCCCCCGGGTTACCACGGCAACGGCGGGGCTGAGGGCGGCGAAGGCCCGTCCCTTCCCTGCCCTGCCCTGCCCTTCCTTTCCCTTCCCTGCCCTTCCTTTCCCTTCCCTGCCCTGCCCTGCCCTGCCCTCAGCACCGGCAGCCCCCCATCGCTGCGCTGAGCGCTCGCGGTCGCGGAGGCTCCGGCACCCCGAGGCAGCGGGATGCCCCCAGATGGCAATCCTGGTTCTGCGCCCCTTAGGTTAACCCCCCGCTTCGGTTAAAGCGATGGAGACACTGCTGCCGCTGCGCCCTGCTGAACGCTGCTAAGCGCCCCCCCTTCGCTAGTGCAGCTGGAGGGCTGACACAAAAATCCCATCTCCAGAGGTTTCCGCAGCGTCTCGCTGCCCTTCCCTGGATCGCTCGGGTTAGCTGAGGGCTCCACACGCTGAGTAAGGGACAGGCGGCTGAGCTGCTCTTTCAGCTGAAAACCGTGGGCAGCTGTGCCTGGGTGCTGATGATCCCAGGTTGAGCCCTTGCCGATGACTCACTGTGTGTGGACATCTGCTCGGGGAGCTGCTGCGCTCCCTCCTGCGTCCTGGAGCTGGATTTCCGTACTGACGTTTTTCAGCTCCAGACAGAGTTGTATTTAGAAACAATTTTCTGCTGGGAAGAGTTAAATTGCCGGCTTTATACAGTTATATAATATTTTCTAGTTTTTGTGTGTTGGGTTTTTTCCCCTTTAAGATTTGTCATCGCAGTCCAAAAATAAAACAGAAGAGAGCAGAAAAAAAAATATCTGGGCTGAACTGCACTATGAGATCATTCGTGGGATAGGTTTTGATTTGGTAAGTTATTTAAGATGAAATTGGAGAGGAAAAAAAGAGGATAGGCGATTAAACAGTACTTTAAAAAAAAGCTAAAAGTCAGCAAAAATAAGACTTAAGCTAAATAGCATAAATTATTTTCATTAGGACTTATGCTACTGTAATAGCAATAAGCAGTTCAGTCTAAGAGGGGGCTGTGTACCCTTAAAAGAATCGTGTTATATACGCTCAGTCATAAATTAAAGTGAAGCCCTGGCACTCGGAAGAGTGGCACTGCTTTCCTGTGTGCTTTCATTGTATCTCATGACTTAGCGTATCGTGTAATTTGCATTACGTAATGCCTAAAGAACCCCAAAATACTAATTCTCTGAAGAGATTGCTGTTTATTTAAATACCTGATCCCAAGCATTTACGAGGGTGATACCAGCTAATCCTCACGATTAATGATTCTAATGTCTGATTTCCTAGGTGGATGATTTTAGGGAGCATTTGTATTTAAAAAAAGTGCCCCTCTCAACTGGCTTTCTGTTTGTACTTAGCAATGTATTGCTGTTGTACTTAGCGAGGTTGCTATCATACAAAATGAATGAAAAGTGACAAAAAGCCGAGACTGAAGAAGAGCACTGGGAATTTTAGAAGACTTTCAGTTCAGCAGTACCATTTTTCTCTTTTGCTGCATTCTCGCTAGCAGCTTAAACAACTACTGCAGGCAAACCAGGTTGTGCAGGTGGAGGCGGTGTTTAGCAAGGCATGCTGCCTTAGTAAGTCACCTGTAAAACAAGATGATCTGCAATGTTTGGATAAATGCCGTTCTTGCTATTTTCTTCATCAGCTGCATTACCTGAAGTGCAGCTTGGAATATCCATCTATGAGTTAAGCAGTAAGCGTTCTGTCAGTATTCATGAAGCTGAGGTAGTCTTCCTTTGTGAGTTACTTGTTAAAAGCACCTCTTTTTGTCAAGCAAATCAAGACAAGTCTTGCCTACAATTTTTCTTCTGTGACACTGTAAAAAGAGAATATTAAATTAGGGAGTTGCAGAAGAATATATGGGTATGGTGGGGAGGGAGAAGCACTATCTGGAGAAGAAGTTTCAGAGAAACTCAGAGAAGCTCCAGCTGGGATGCTGATGAGATCATAAGACAAACAGAACTGAGAAAGAATCTAGAAACCTTACCAGAGACCTACTGCTTACCCCAACATTTCAAAATGGGGTTTTAACTTGGAGAAATAAGTACAAAAATGAATTACCTATTGTCTGTGGTTCCCAAAGTATTTGAGAATGCCTTTAATTTTCCACCCTAAAAGAAGGTTAGTTCTTTTCTCTGCTCACTGCATTTCAAAGGCAGTCCCCTAGAGTGAGGTTCAGCTTTGGCTTCAAGCATGGGAATTTAGTTATGGGAATGTGAGTGAGGTATCTTAACTTTCCATGGCAGACAGTGGAGGAGGGTTTCATGTTCCTCCGCAGGACCCATTTGAGCCTTGAGCTTTCATACATTGAAAGGAGGCCTTCGGATACAGCACTACGTGACTTTGGGGGAGACAGCTAGAGGCCAGGCACGGTTAGCTAAGACAACCCCAACAGCACAAAATGCCTATTGAGGCAACTGAAGCTAACCCAATATGCTCAAAGGAATTTGCACCCTAAAGTAGGGACTTGGATTTGGTCAGCTGAGTAAGTCTGTGTGCTCCACTGGTTGCACTGGCAAGACCTGTAGTGACCATGATATGTGGCTTAGACACCCATCTCACACCAAGGTGTCTGTGCTTAGGACCTTAAATTCAGGTGTTGAACTCTATCCTTGCAGACCTAATTTACTTGATTAAACACTTGTGGGTAGCGTTGTGAGACAGCTGTACAGGACTGTCAATTATCACATGGAACTCCTAAGTAAGACCCACATCTTTTGGAGTGGCAGCCAATCCATGCTCTCAGACTGCCTGGAACTCCTTTCCTCTGAAAATTTGCCTCTGAAAACTCAATATGTCAATAATTTTCTGAGAAAACACCCCTCTTTAAGTCTACCTTTTTGCATCTACAAAGATGTTTTATACACAGCCTCAATCTTTTCTAAAAATTCAAAGCTATCTAAACCTAAGTATGAAAGAACTAAAACAAGACCTTTATTTTCCAGATTCTTTATTGCTATAGAAATCAGAGCCTTGTTAAATGGTTAAAAAGGGCAGGGAAGGGAACCTGGGCACCATTTAAGAAACTGAAAAATGTGAGAAGATAAAAAGCTTGTTGTTGTGTGAAGTTAAATGTCTTTACAAGACAGGGCTGAAAGCACTTACCTTGAGTGGTTTCATTCAGGAAAGGACTGCAAATGAAAAAGGGTGAAGGAAAATCAGTGACAATAACAGCAAAATAAAAGTATTCAAACACTGGGAAAAAGTCTGGGAAAAAATAACAAGCAAACATGCTTTTCTAAAAAGGCAACACAGAGAAAGAAATCTATCACATATGGGGCATATCCTCAGAGACTATTCACTACTGAGCTTAACATAAATTTGAATAGAAGGGAGGGAGAAGACCCATCCCTAGCTGCAGAGATCTCCTACCACTTCTTTCCTTTATGACATTTCTTTATATCCATTCCCTCGGAGAAACCTCACTGTTAGCTACAGAATTTCTCTTATTCCTCCACCTTTTTTAACCTCTGAAAATGAAAAAAACTTCCTCTACCTTCAGAGGACTTCTTTTATGTGATAGAAAGTCGGGTCATCTTTTTATTCTTTTCAATGTTTTATGAGAAGCTTGGCAGGCTTCAGAGATTCTTTAAGTTTTAGGACTGCGAGAGAAGCAACTCAACCTTATGCTCTTGTGCCAAGAGAGAATGCGCTTTTCCTAGTGCAATTTTTAAGCCAGCCACTTGAATCCTCCAACCTTTTCACCTTTTCACATCAATATCAGCTTGAACTCTCAGCTGCCATAGATACTATCGTGCGGCTGAAGGCAATAAAAGAGTTAAAGTATCTACAGCAGGACTTAAGTGGAATTGCATTGCCTGAGCCCAAACTGGTGATCCAAAAGCCAGCTGTGAATCTGCTGCCTAGCTTGGTTAGGTGCCTTCTTGTAGCCCTGTGAAGTTCTTGAGACACTTAGAGCCAAATGAATGAGCTCAATACCTTTCTTTTGTCTAAAGTAAGGGGAAGTTTGGGAAAGCAGGCTGTGCTCCATCTACAAATGCTTGAGGGACCCAATATGTCAAATATTTTTGGAGCGTGCCTAATGGATTAGACCTCACAAAAATGCAATGGATGCTTTCCCCTGAAACACAGATGAAGAGGAGACAGAAGTGCTTCCATGCCAAATACACATACACGCATGCATGCACACCAGATACATCACCAAATGTTCAGGACACTCTCACCCCCAGGAATGGGGAATGTAACACTCTTCTCAGCCTGAAATATTCAATGGGCATTAACAGTGTTTCACTCATTTAACAGTGTTCTGCTAGAGGTAAGGACCAAAGCCTACAGATGCCATTTTCCTGCTGATCACCACAGCCCCTGAATTACAATCTCATGATGTATCAATGCTCTTCCCTGCTTTGCTGTACAGAAGGATGGAAAATCCACCCATTCTAGTTAGTTCTGTGACTGAATATTAGAACCCTTATTTATCAGGTGGGAGATGTGAGTTGCACTGTTTGCTGGGAGAAGCTGGAACCTGACTCTTCAAACTGAAATGTGGACACCATACCTTATGTTAAGAAGGTTGGTGGCACCACTTCTGGTTGCATTTTAAAAACAACAAAAAAAAAACCCCAACCAAAACAAAAACCACACCAATCCAAACACATGTGTTCTGCTACCTTTTCTCAAGAAAGAATCAGGATACCACGTCTTTAAAAGACAGAGGACCTTTTCTGTGGTCCTGACTAATCTAAGTTCTGCATAGGGATGGATGTAAGGGAGTTTCCTGTTGTCAGTATTTCTTACTCCTTGGCTCTCAGTAGCTCCTCACTCAAGGTGCTGGCTCTTTGAGAACATTGTTGAGAAGTTCCTAAGGATTCCTACCCAGAGAACAGCTGCTTAACATAGATTTTGAGGGCAAAAGCATGGACATGCTACATCTACATATGAAGTGACCACATTATTATCTACTCTTTCTTAAACTGTTTTTGTTATAAACATTGCCCTAAATCTTCCTCTTCCTGCACATACTTCTCTCCTTCAAATCAATGAAAGGAGATATTTCTCTCAATCCTTTCATAGATGTCCAGTGATCCTTCATTGCCCTGTGACTTTGTGATAAGCTTTAATCATCTTACCACGTGGTTTACTGTTTGGTTACTGGCCCTACTTGGGTGGGCTGGGCATGTCATGTATATCCATCTGAACAACAAATTATCAAGGGATAACAATCCTCCACTGTTCATCCTCCATCAGTTCAAACAGGAGGTAAAACATCAGGAGGGGCACAGACCAACCTTATAATCAAAATGCTTGCACAGAGACAGAAAACAGAAGAAAAATATTTATCAATGGTCCACTGTTTAGCTCATAATTCTTTTGAAATTAGTAACAACCTGCAAAATTTTAATATCTTTTCATCTGATTTAGTGTTGTTTTCTCTCTCTGAAGAATTTATCATTATGATAATTTTCTATTATACTATCTGAAAGGGCAGTTTCACCTTTATTGCTTTAGAAATTTGAATCTGAACTTAGCCAGAGAGATCATCCCTCTGTATTTAAAATTTGACATCCCATGGGCTTTACATTTTCATTGTGTCCATCTGCTGACAGGAGGAGTTTTAGCTAGAGTTTGAGTTTGCATGTGGAGAAAGAAATTACCAGGTAAGAAATTGCCATTCTTCAGAATTCTCTCTTTTTTAAAATTTTCCTTTCATTTTGCAGTAAGAGGCACAAAGATAAGTGGCAGCACATGGCTTGTAGCTGCCCTGTTATAGCAGCCCTTCCAGAGGCCAGTTCAAAAGTCATAGTTCTGGTACTAGCTAATCTGGCAAGGGGATTTCAACGGGTGGGTGTGAGAATAACATCTGCCTTTCAAATCTTTCACTTGCCAGTATAGGCATGTGAGATTTTTTTGTTGTTCCAAGAACCTCTCAAGCATAGAGAAGGTAAAAGTCCTATGAATTGGAACCACCTGCTTGAACTAATGTTTTGGCAAGCTCTTGTGTTCCTGGAGCTGGTTCAGAGTATTCTGAGCTGTGTGGAATGGGAAAAATCCACAAAAATTACTTTCTGCCCCATAAATATCTTTGATACTGTTGTGTTCAGATGGGAAGAGTGTAGAGAAGAAGCCTAGTAAGTGTGAAACATACTACTAACATACACATACTGTGCCCTTTACTTCATAGTCTGGTGTATTCCTGTCTGAGACAAGAGAAACAGAGCTTAGCAATCAAGAGGCAAGCCACTTTCAGACTTGATGCTGCAAAGAGCACAGAGGATTCATTTGCTGTTTTCCTGAATCCTCTGTTGCATGATCTTAATATTTGTTTCAGAGAGCTGAACTGGACAATGTTGAAAGTTTCTGAGAGTCCTGTTATGCTTAGATTTGTGTATACAGCCTGTATGTCTCTCACCCCATACCACTTTAGTGCAAAGTGCTCCTTTTTAAACCAGAGGCTTGTTATGAACCTCATAAAAAAGCCTTGATGAAAGATTGCTTGTTTATCCTTCAAAAGAAAGACAATGGAATGTCCCCAAATACTTGTAAATTTGTGTTAAAAATAGCAAAACTATAAAAAGAGAATATTTTCTATACATTTTGTTTTCTCAGGCTGGGTGAAAACCATATCTACTACTCACAAAATGAGGTGTAATCACCATTTAGATAATTAAAAATTGAACCCTATAAGTTCTTATAACCACAGAGCTAAAGTGTGCTGTAAGGCATGTAAAACAAACCAAAGGTCTGCTTGATCTGAGGACACTCATAGCCCTTTTGAGTGCTGACATGCCCATAAATGCTTAATTTATGCAAAGTGAAATGTTCTTCAGAGAGAACTAGAAAGTCTAAGCCAGAATGCCATTGAATAGACCGCTTAGGATGTTCTCCAGGAGGTTCAGATGGGTGTTCTGAATCAGGCATGAGAGATGTTAATGCCAATATCTCTGTAGCTTTCACTCAGGGCATGTAGTGTCATTACTTTTGTGGATTTTTTAAGTGATGTGCACAGTCTTAGATTTTTCTACTCAGCTTTTCTTGGTTGGTCAGATTTCTGCTGAGCAGCTCTACCAGCTGTAGAGGGAGTGCAGCTGAAATAGGTTTCTAGCAGATGTGTCCAGATGCCTAAATCTGTGTGATGTGACTGCCAGCTCTTGAGGATATCACACTCCCTTTTGTTAGAAAGGCCTGTAATTAGAGTGATAACTCAGGGTCAATCAAAAAGTTTAATGTGACCTCAAAGTATTTATCTTTCAATTATGCAATTACTGTGGATTTTTAAGAAGGGCTACTTTAATCACAGCTCGTGTGTGCTTTTCAGCTTCCTCAGTATGAATAGACTCCAGCACTGACTTTTCCTTTGTCCTTTCTGTTGTATTTGCTGGATTCAAACTGTATGTTATGCCTTCTTTAAGTGGATACTTATGATCTATCTTTCCTTGGCATTAGCAGCAGTATTGGCACTTTATAGTGCCTTAAGCATTTAATCACATCCTTCCTCTGAACTTTAATCTGGTGGGCATAATATACCTCTCCAGGGAAAAGTTAAGTACATGAAACAATTTTAAAAAACATTGAGAGCCTGTTTGCCCTTAATTAGAAAGCACAAGGGATGTGTGAACTCAGACAAAACAATAAGATTCATGTATGCCATTTTGACTTAATTTTGTTACCACTCTTGGGCATTCTTTGGAGGATGTGATCAACATCCTACAGTGTGTGCTAAATTTCCTTCCATGAGATACTTGCCTACCTACATAGTGGAATAAGTCCATACCTCTGCTGGTGGTATGGGTTGTTTTCTATTCATGCAATATATTCATTCTTTCATTCATTAAAATTACCAGTTTTCTTTATAGGCACTAATTCTCTCTGTCAAATGACCAGCCATAACATTTTCTTTATAGGTGATTGAATGCTATATACTTGTTTGTGAATGGTTGGTCTCTTCAAGTTCAGACTGGAAAAATTGGTGTTTGCCTGAATGAAAGTCTTTTTTTTTTTTTTCTGTGCTGGTAGGATAATCATAGTTTAGCAGCTGTTGATTGTTACCCTGTGCTAGAATGTCTCTTGGCCAGATCTCTGGGTTTTAAATCAGTAGCAGGGCAAAAGATAGCAGGGACTCTAAACACAGTTCACATTCAAATAATTTGCTCTCTGACATAGCACTCTTAATTCTCTTGATATAAAAAGATTCCCAAGGTGTCTCACCTAGGGGTGTTTTCCAGAGCTGCCGAGAATTGACAATTCTCATGGTTTTCAGTTCAGAGTATGGTATCTCAGCTTGCCTGAAAATTAGGGCATTGTTTTTCTAGATGTCCACGTGAGAAGGGGCCACAATAAGGTCACTTCAACCATTTAAACCACTCATCCTTGTGGCATTGTGAGTGCTGAAGTAATGATACTAAGATACCTTGGATTACTTTAGAGGTTTGCTGAAATTAACTGGTTCCATCAGTGCAGAGATCACTTTGCTGATGTTCTTAATCCAGGTACAGATGCTTCTTGCATTATGTGATAGCTGGAAGAATTTCTTAAAATTTAAGTGTATACATTTAAGTTACTTTCACAGTGTTTAATGTCTAAGACTCCTCATAGATTATAATCTTGGAACCTGTATTCATGAACACTCTAGAAATGGTTAAAAAGGACCCTGACACTTTAATACAAAACTGGAAGTTAGTATTTAAAACAAGAAAGAAAAGAACTTTACAAGATGATACTATGATAAATATGTATAGAAATTGTCACAAAACCAAACATAACTTACTGTTTGCTCTGCTGTTAAAAACAAAAATCTGATACAGGAGAAAAAATAAATATATTACTACATTTTAATTCAGAATTTGTTCATATCTTTCTTCAGTACCCACAAAAATGATACTGAAGAGACCAAACACACACATGCAGAGGACTATGATTTAATGCCTGGAATAATCAGAAAAAATATCCTGCCATCTCCAATCAAGTTTAGCCTGTATATTATGGTGAAATTCTGCAAGAAAAAACAAAGAAGCTGTCATCACATCTAATGACTTTCTTGCATTCAGAATCCCCTCTGGAATAATAATTACATCAGTGTATCTGCACTGATGTATCTCTGCTCTGCCTGCTCCCACTGTTGTGCCTGCACTGTTAGATGTTACCTATGATTTATGTCAGGCGTCTATACCGTGCTGTGCTGCATTGGTGGCTGCACATTTCCATATGGATGGGTATCCCGTCGTTTCTGGCACTGCTCCCAGGCCCTGCTGAATTCCAGGCCATTTTTAAACTAGATTGCAAGGTATGTTTAGAGGCATGGGGAATTGTGGGATGGGAATCAATTGCTTGTAATTGAGTTCTGCTGTATCTCACAACTCACTTGGCTGATCAAAGAGTGTGCCCAAGTGCACACACACACACACACACACACACACACACACATATATATATATGTATTTACCCAGGCACATATCCATGGGTAAATTTTCACCACAAGCAGCTTTGTGTGCAGATCTGAATATTGTAACCATATACCTGAAGATACAGATACTAATTAGATTAATTTAGATATTAATTAAAGTGTTCCAAGTTCTTACAAAGTTCATTGAGTTTTAAGAAGCTGTAAATCAAGATCCCTCATTAAGAGCAGGGAATCCATTGGAATCAGTAATTTATACCATACTAAAATGACATCTGTGTTTTCTTGACAATTTTGGATTTTTTTTTAATGCCTTAAATAACATAATGGAAAGTGCACACTAGCTTTGGGCTAATAGAGAAATTCATCCTTAATGATAAAGAGCAATTACTTTCATTACTCCTGCTATTCTTTTTTTGTTGCATTACCTAGAAATCTTTAACACGTTTACATGTTTGAATAACGCTCTCCTTCCTTAATGTCACCTACTACAATACAGATATTGCACAATACTCACTTTGTTACCAGTATGCTATCCTTGTGTCTTGAGAATGCAAATTCTAAGAACCAGGGAGAACACAACACTGCAAAGGATTACAGTCATCACAGAAATGGTGTGGTTTGTGTCCTTTAGCTAAATAAATTGCTCTTGAGAAACCTATCCTTATATGTTCCTGATTTTATTTCTGGTGGGAGATGGAGGTTGGCATTTCTAGCACTTCAGGGACTCATAAAAAATATTATGACAGTGAGCAAGTTAGGAATCAGCTGGAAATTGTTCCTGGCACATCTTACATTTTTTTCCATGAGAGCAATGTATCAAAACAAGTCAGCTGTGCTATACCAGGAATCACACATAACTTGATAATAGGCCTCTAGTCAGACAACATCATCTGGTAAAATTTGTCTCTGGCCACAGATGCCTCAGAGGGAATGTTTTATATTGACAACTTCAGCATGAGCAAGGAAGCAGCGACACTGTATAGCTTGAGCATTGTATGTTACATTTCCTTTGATTTGGCCTTCACATCTCTCACCCTGTAATTGCTTTCTGCTTTTGGTTTGGTGATGATCCAGGTTACATAAAGACTGTTTGACTGGAAAGATTTGGATGAACTCCCAGTGTCTGAAAGATAATCTATGTGAAATGGCAGGAAACAATTTTTCCTCCCCCTCGACTTCTTCAGCAAACCAAGTAAACCTTTTATTTCTTTGCGTTCCACCCTCCTTGTGCCTGTCAGTCACTATACATCCAGAGTAACTAATCATAGCAACTAAGTGGCTTCCCAGCACCTTTGCTGTCTGCAATTAAGCATCCACCACTGTCCTGTGAAAACTTTTACCAGATTCTCTGTGGAGCTTTCTTTTGTAGCTGGAAAAGACATCTTATACATCTACAGTTCTGTCTTGCTTAATTTACTGCAGTATTCACTGTAACAAGTCACCACTGCAAAGCGTTTCCCAGGCAAGGAACCTGCCCTCTTATCTCTCCTACAACACCTAACAAGGCTTCTCCTTCTCCATTGGGTGTGAGTGGGACATTATTTTGCCCTCAGCTTCTCTTCCTGATCCTGTATGTTTATGCGTACATTTTGAATTCATAGTACTATAAGTAGATGTGCCTCCTGTTGATGGATTAACAGTTTCAAATCCAGAAATCCCTAATTGCTTTTCCAGACACCAGTGCTTATCCGAAGTAGAACACAGCTCCACAGAGTAATCTATGAAGCAATCAGTGACGCTGTTTGATAATAAATCCATTTGCAAGCAGTTTGCTCCTGGTTCACGAGTGCCACAACGTCCATGGGAACATGTTTGTCCTTGTGCTGTTGGCGTTGTGTGTCAGATTGATGGGGCTGGACCCCCATTTTGCATACCAGTTTACCTTCAAATGAAACTCAGGGCTATGGTAAATAGACATATTTCTATTGCAGAAGTGCTTTTTAAAAGCTGATTAAACAAACTAGCTGTGCAGCTTAAATGTGTGCAGCGCTGCAGACAATGTAGAAGGGGAGAGCTCTAGATTTGATGAAGCTTTTTAGCAGACATAACAGTAATGTCACTTACGTTCAAATGCAGTTCACAATTCACTGCCAAACATTGCAGCAAGCTGCATGAAGAGTCGAGAGTTTATTTCACAACAGGAGAGGCCAATCACAGTTTATATTTCCATTTTTTATTTGAACTGGACTACTGAATACAAGTACCAAAGAGTTATCATTTTGATTTTGCAAAATAACTGTACTGTTCTGTGGTGACCTAATGCAGAAATGCTGCTTCACATTTCTCTGCACTCTTTTGTTAGTGATGGTGTAGTCCATAAAGGGAGTGAGAGGGATAATAAATTCTCTTTCTTTTCTGGCACTGGCTTCATTGGTTTTCTTTTAATCCAACATGTGAATAGTAGATACAGTTAGGAAAACGTTCACGTTGATTATTCTGAGGTAATTTTAAATAGTCTTCTCATTTCCAGACTTCTTTTTCATCCTACATGCTCAGGTTGTATCTGAATCCCATCTCATCTTCAATTATTTGATCCTTTTTAAAATACGCTTCAAAAAAACCCTGTCTCTTATAGAAGGACGGTGTAATTTAATTAATAGTATAAAAAGTCAAGATCTACAGCAACGAGCATCATAAACCCCAAAAATAAATTTCTATGGGAATTACTGGTTCATGGCTGAAAAAAAAAGGAAGTAGCCTCACCTCACTGCAATTTAGAAAAAACCCCAAACAATTTTATCTTTGTGGTGAAACAAATTTTTGCAAAAAAATTTAAGCTTTAAGTGCTTTTTCTGTCATAAAAAACCTTTGTAGAAGGATTTAATTCTTACGTATCTCTATATATGCATGATTACATTTTGTCTAAAATGATGAAAGAAAATATATTCCATTCATTAAAATAATAAAAAAATCACAACATAATCAAAAGCTAGCCAGCCTTCCTTCCTCTTTCTTCCTTATCTCCTTTTTTCGATCTTTCTCTTTTTGCAGACTGAAGTTTCTTTATTTTAAAATCTGCCACAGAAAGTTTTAGTTTTGAATAAAGAGTACTTTTTATTGGAAGATTTTGAACTCCTTCAACCCAGAATGAAGTTAATAAACTTTTAAAGCAGAGCTTGTGTAGTGTTCCATAAATAAAGCTCAGGGCAAGGGAATGTACTGCAAGCATTGAACAAATAGCTGCTTATTCATTTTAAAGTAACCATCTGCTTTAAAGGGGCAAGATCTTGTAGAAAAAAGCCCATGAACCTATCTTTAATGTCTGAGAGGGTCTGAACACATAAACACTGTGCAGAATTAATGATGAAGTTTTCTAACTTTTAAGAGCTTTTTTTATAACCTTTATTTTAATATAGTTCTTCTGTATAAAGTGTGTGTATATGTATTTGTATATACTTATATATCTCCACATATTTATGTAGATGTTTTAAATCATCTGTCATGCCATGTATGCAAAACTAAAGCCTCCTCTTCCCAGTGCCTTGCTTAGTGCAGCTGAATCCGACTGCCACGAGGGCTTCAGGGAAAAAAGCAAAGGCTTAGTCCTCACTGAAAATGGTGATCCAGTCTAAGGCAGCAGAAAGGATATCTGGTACAGACAGTTAAAGCCCCCGTGTGTGTTGTTCCCCATTGAGGCAGAGATAGGAAAGAACTGGGGCCTCAAATACAATAACAGAGTAGTTCCAAAAACCACAGTGCAGTTGCTGCCGTTTCCTAGGGGCAGAAAGGCAGTGCATTTCTCTTGTGTAGCCAGCACTGGAGAGTGAGGTTGTACACCATTTTTATCTGTCTCCTTTGTGGCACACCATTCGACAGTGTGCAACAGGGACAAGTCTCTGTTTCCTACTTGTTACAGCAGCCCTCTTGTTACGGGTAGAAATGAGCCAAGACACAGGCTTCTTTTTTATCACATCACAAAAAGGGTCCTGGTTTATTCCTCTTTACAGCTCAGCCATCCTGACTCCAACTATTCACTGACTCTGGCTGCAGCAAGCTCCTACTGTAGGCTTCCCTTGCAGCCTCTGACTGCTGGTTATTTCCTGCTAAACTGTGACTGCATGTATTGGTTTGCAGACTGTGAATGCAGGCTTTTACCTGGCTAGACTGTGACTGCAGGTTCCAACAACAGGCTCTGACTGCAGACCCAGACTGACCTCACGACCGTGATCCTCTCTCCCCAGATTCCTTCTTCTTTGTGAACCTCACCTTCATGATCCTCCATGATGATCCCTTTACCAGCTAACCCGCTCCCTTTTATAGTACTTATCTTTATTGGATATAGCTGTGACTCATCAGGAGCGAGGCTGTGTTGGATAATTAACACAGCTGTTACTTACCAGGGGCAAGGTCACCTGTATTCCCTTCTCCTACACCTACTCTTCAACAAAACAGTAGGAAATAACACTGATCATACTAAAAAAAGACATTACGTACATATAATCTGGCATACTTACCTTCTTACAGAGGTTTAGGGACATAATTTTTAAAAAGGAATGAGAATGAACAGTCTTGAGTATGCTGTCTCACCAGTGGTTTAGGAATATCCTGAGGTAGACTACATGTCAAGGCTGTTGCATCTAGTACTCACTGGTGGAAGCATGAATACGTCTGATGCTCTTTGGAATCGGTCATAACATCTATCATTGTTTAGCAGCCAACCTTTTGGAGGGAGCGAATGTCTCAATGGCCCATGTACTGTACGAGAAAGGGCATCCATTTTTTGGCTTGAAGTTCTTGCCTCATTAAGTAGAACATAACAGGGCAGGGCAGAAACGTGGAGTGTCCTGCTGCCAGTGGTGACTGCAAGGGTGTTTAAACACACAGGGAAACGTGGAATTTTAGTATGACATGTCACCTCACACCACAGCCAGTAAAACACGTTCCAGCACTGCAAATAAGGCCCTTTACTGTGTGTCACCTTCAGATGGCTCTTTTTGAAGTGGACAAGTTGTAATCTTTGTCACTCCTACTCCATATGTAAGCTTGTGTGTATAATTTATAGCTGACTTTCCTAAAGTGGGTTTATGTGCTCTAATTGCCAGTTCATCCATAATTTTCTTCTTGATACTGTTTAAATTGATCAAGCACTACCACATCTGACACAGGGTAATGATCTCATAAAAATTATACATTTCATAACTGCTGGTGGTTGACTTTTGGTAGACTCATAAACTGAGTCTCCACTTTGACAAGCATTTTCATTTTAAACTGACAATGTCACTGAAAGCATTCCTTCCCTCCCAGCATTTGAACTAGCAGTGAACCAAACTGGGGAACAAGCCAACTAAACCAAAATAGTAGTGGAAAAAAAAAATGGAGAAAAAAAATGCATTAGTGCTTACGTGGGTACATACTAAAAGGGCTTCTCCTGCTTCTTCCTCTAGGACCACCTGATGCTGTTCAGAAAGACTGCTGAAGGACAGCCCCAGGAAAGGGCCTCAGCCCAAATTCAGCACTAAACTGCTCCATTTCACCTGACAAGTGTCCAGTCACTGGGGACGTTGACCTGTGGCTTCAGCGGCAGGGCTCTGCTGCTTCACGTCAGAGACAGCAGCCAGGACCTGGGGTGGGAGCGAGGAGATTGGGAAATAGGCAGAGGAGAATACGGAGGCACAGAACACAAATCCGTAGGAAATCAGGCTTTGCCAGCTCTGCTGCTGTTGGAACAGCGTGCTACCTGTTTACTTAGGCTATTGTGCCACCAGAGGTGTATGGGGAAAGAAAACAGGCAAGATAATTATTGTTCACCATGCCATACTTATCTGTTTTCCTACTATTCTGTTGCTTATTGTAATTTTTTATCAGTTTGTCTGATACTGTATTAAATATAGTCTTCTGTACCTCCCAAGATCATCCTTGGACTTCTTTGAAATAAACATGATCCCACGTCAGCAAAGACATTTCCTGTCTCAGTTGGAACCAGATGTCTCTCAGTTGTTTTTGTACTTAAGGAGGATTTGAGTGAATGTATTGAGAAGTGCTATTATTTTAAATATAATGCTCTTTAACAACTAGAATTTTGCAATAAATGTAGCAGAAGCAGATCCATAAAAAAACCAAAAATATATTTGTGTTACAAGGCAGGAAAAGCAGTAAAATTTTCTATATTTCCTATGTGTAATTGCAAAACACATCACCTATCTATATGTTGCTTATAAGAGGTGTTGTAGAGGAGAAAGTTAATAAAATAGTTCAACTAAAGCTGTGTGCAGCAGTAATGGTCTTTAAAAATGCATTTTGGAGAGTCCTAAATGAATATTTACACATCATTCACCAAATGGTGGTTGTATTTTTTTAATGAAGTAGTTTTATAAAAGTCACCTACATGTGTTTTTCACTAGTCGAGTTTTGGATTATTGTTTGATGATGATGATGATGATGATGATGATGATGATTTAGCTATTTTAACAGTCTCTTATTCTGGTAGCTAGAATATATATAGGAGTGACAAAATTATTCTTGACATTAAAATTAATCTTTTTTCATCAGAAGTATCTCTTAGAAATTATTTTCTACTACCCTTGGATTGTAAAATGAGAGTATGCTTCCACAATTTTTATTGAATTGCTCATTCTCTACTACTTTGTCACTGCACATCAAGCTTTGATTATATCTACATGGATAACTGCATGCAACATTTTGGAAAAGCTGGATGGTCTGTGTGGCTTGTCCTTGGATGAATCAAATTGCTGTCCCTGAAAATAGAGACAGCTCACGCCTGTTTCCCTGTGCTAAGCAAATTCCCTGTCTGCCACATTTCTGTCATGAGCAAAGTCATATTGATGTTAGTTGTTTACACAGTAGCTGATCTCAAGATGTCATATAGAAGCTGGGAAATTTCCTTTCACAAAAATCGTGACAAACATACATTGATTTAATTGGAGTATATTTGGTCTCTGTAATTATCATGCAATGGGGGAACCTGGATCCATTAATAATCCAACAATTCCCAGATACCCTTAATAAAGAAGACTTTGTTAAAGATTTTATGCCATGTGGTCATATGATTTTTGAATGGGCTTAATTTCACTAGTGTAAATGTAAGAAGGTCGAGTTAACAAAAATTCGTATGGCAAGATGAATGAAGATCTAATAGAGGCAGCTCATCATAGCCAGCTCTCTGAATGACTGCATAATTTATGCTAACTCCTAACTTTCAGTTAATAACACAGAATCTGCATAGATTGAAGCTCCAAGGTGAAACCAGGAAATGCCACATTTGAACTGTTTTGCTGATCTCAGCACCCTCTCAAGTCTGACTGTGACATGCTTTAGGAGATCAGAGGGTCTCTCAGGACAGGAACACAGTCATAATGAAAGATGTTAATTACCTCAGTGTGATCTGGATAAATCTTTCTTCAGAGTGTGATGCAGAGACTTAATTTTTAGCCATCATGAGAATGACTGCAGCAAATGGCAGCCAGTGAGGGAATGCACAACTGGTCATGCTGATGTGCTTGTAGGTCCTGGTGTGAAGCAATGCTGTCCAAGGAGTCCTTAGTACCAGAGATTAAGGTACATGGCTGCAGGAATGACATAAGTCAACAAAACAAAACTCAAAGGAAACAAAGCAAAACCCCTCAAACACCACCATAGTGTTTTAATTTCCAAAACTAGCAAATAAAAAAATTAAAAGAAGTCTTGCTTAAAAGGAATAAAAAGAGGCTGAAAAAAGGTATATATGTACAGATATGTCCAGCTTTGTTGAAAAGTATCATGTTGAAATTTCAGAGGAAATGCACATCAAACCTTAAAAAATATTATGCCAAAACAATGAAGAAAAATGAGATCCAATAAAATCCAAACCATTGTAAGTAGCAAGTGACTTAAAAGGTAAAAAGACTATTCAGATAACTATGCATCATTCCAGGAACTATATATTCTCATGCAAGGAATGAGTCATTCATCTTTCAAAGATTGAATAAGATATGCTTCCTTCCTGAATAAGGAACTATGGAAAAATATAAAATATGGCAAATTAAAAATCAAAATGCAGTCAGATAAAAAATATTTTGAATAAAGACTTGCTTGAGACCTAATAAGTAAATGGAATTTAATAAATAAGTCCTTTGGACACAAATCATGTACATGAAGTGTCCAAGAAGCTGTTGGGTGCAAGGCTAATAGATGGCCAAAGTGTAAATGATGTACTCATAGACCACTTTCCTGGAGAAGACCAAACAAATGAATGAATGAATGAATGAACTCTTGATATTTGTGTTTGCCATGGAGGAGCTTAAAAAGTTTGTTTCATGTAAAGAAAACTTTGCATGAGAATCTTCATGAATCCTCTTCAGAGGCAGCTCAAAAATCTGTTATAAGTCATAAATCAGAACAGAGGGTGTTGCACTCTTACAGTACACTTTTGGAGAGGCACTATGACATGCTAGGGCTGTTTGCTTCTCAAAAAAAAAAAAAAAAAAAAAAAGAAAATATATAATTGTGTGGAAAGTAAGTGATTGAGAAAGATATCCAAGATTTTTTTTATACTAATCTGTGTTGACTTTGTGAAGTCAGACGACTATTTTGACCTTTGCAGAATGAATCAGAAGAAGGAACATAGAGCAAGGAATTCCAGCTGGAAGGGCTGGCAGCGAAGCGGGGGGTGGAGATTGAAGGGAGAGTGTTTGATTGATATGTAACGACGGTAGAAAACATTTGACAGTTACACAGCAGGTTAGGGATTGAAATAGACAAAGGATAATGGGTTTAGGTAAAGGAAAACAGAAGGGTGCAGTTAGTTGGAAAGGTTCAAAATAAGACATCTATTCCTTAAAGCTTGCTCCAGATTTTTAAATCTATTGAATTCTGTCTCTGAAAGTCTGATAAATGGTGGTTCTTAAGAGTGGATTCACTAACTCTCTTCTCTGACTGTTTCATTCATATATTTAAGACTTCTTTGAGAATGTCAACATGCTAAGGATTAGTCTATATATTAAGATCTTAATATTTCAAGTACAACTAAGGTGAATATAGCTATATGAATTTTATAGACGATGACTAACATTAAACTGGGATGGAGAGGTGGGGTGAGGGAGTGTATTTGCAGTTTAACTGGAAAAGTTAAAAAATACTCATAACCTGAGCTCCAGACTGTGGAGTTACTCTTTTTAGCAGCAGGATGAGGAAATGTGTTTCTCAAGAGCTTTTCAGAACATGCCATCTCTGAGCTAACTTATAGATTAGGCAGCCTCAAAACGTACCTAAAGAAATAAAGGAAGATCCTGATAATTGTTTCAACTGTTAATGATTGCTTTTCACTACTGCAAGATCACATTTTAATTTTTAACTGGATAGAGTGAGGTTAGATTTTCTCCTTGAGCTTACTGCGTGTCTTTATCTGAGCTTGTAATTCATGACTCCCCCCCACTCTGAGTCATTGCAGAGTTCCAAGCCCTCTAGGGCATACTACTTATTTCAACATAAACTAGATATTTTCATTAGGGGAATCATGCTGTGGTGTTTATTTCTCTGTTGACCCTACAGGATCCTAAAGTAACCAGCTCATATCCAGCTTTCTATGTTGCAGATATCCAAAGTTACATGAAATTAACCTTACCCTGAGTGTATCTCCTACACACAAAATTTTCCAGGTGTCCCAGTCTTGGAAATTGCATCTGAAGGTGAACTTGAAACTCAAAAAAGGTTTTTATCCAGAGTGTGTGGAAGACTCTTTTGAATTAAGCAAAAAATATACTGAAGTGGACTGACCCTGGCTGGACACCAGGTGCCCACCAAAGCCACTGTATAACTTCCCTCCTCAATTGAACAGGGGAGAGAAAATGTAACAAAAGATTTGTGGGCTAAGATAAAGATGGGGAGATTACTCAGCAATTAATGTCACAAGCAAAACAGCCTCGATTTGAGTAAAAAAATCTCAATTTATTGTCAATCAAATCAGAGTATGATAATAAGAAAGAAGCACAAATCTTAAAAACATCTATTTCCCCCCCTCCCCTTCATCCAAGGCTTAACTTCACTTCCAATTTCTCTACCTCCTACTCTCAAGTGACACAAGGGTACCAGGAATGGAGATTGCGGTTAGATTACACCTTGTATCTGCCGCTGCTTACTCCTCAGGGGGAGGACCCCTCACACTCTTCTACTGCTCCAGGCTGGAGCCCCTCCCACAGGAGACAGCCTTCCATGAACTTCCCCAACCTGGGGCCTTCCCACAAGTGGTATTCCTTATGAGCTGGTCCAGCAGGAGTCCCTTCCACAGAGTGCAGTCCTTCAGGAACAGGCTGCTCCAGCAGGGGACCCTGCTGAAGTCCTGCCTGCAAACTTGCTCCTCTGTGGACCCTTTCTTCCCGTGCTGTTGCTGGGACCCTACTCCAGTGCAGGCTTCCCACGTGGTTAAACCTCCTTCGGGCATCCACCTGCTCCACAGCATGCCTGCAGGGCTCTTTCTCCCAAGTATTTTCATTCCTCTCTCCTGGCTGCTATTGTGCAGGGCTTTTTCCCCCACTTCTTAACTCTGTTACCCCAGAGGTGCTATCACCATCAGTGACTGTCTCCGCCTTGGCCAGTGACAGGCCAGTCCCGGAGCCACCTGGTGTCAGCACGGTCGGACGTGGGGGAAGCTTCCCACAGAAGCCACCCCTGTAGCCCCCCTGCTACCAAAACCTGGCCATGCAAACCCAAACACCTACCTCCATTAAAAAGGCTGTTTGAGGAAACTTCTTTTTGCGAGCAACAAAAGGAAAATAATTTTTAATTTTCAGAATTGCATTCTCTTTTCAGGCTATCACTGACAATATTAGCATTAAGGAAGCTCAGACCATGATTCAGATATCCTGAGTTCAAGTGCTGCTGCCTGTGGTTTTTTTCTGATTGTGCGTCTGCAGGGGCTCTTCACATTTTCTGTGAAAATGTTACCGAAATACTGCCCAGTGTGGATACATGAGTCCATATCACCTTTCACCTCACATTTCTACTCACTTTCTTACCCAGGGGAGGTATTGTTATGGCAATGAAAATTCTCGCCCTCAAAAGTGGATTCATGCTGCTAAAGTATCAAACTGGAGTTGGTACAAACACAGAGGCCTCTTTAGTTAAACTAAAATCTGAAAAGGAAGAGTCACTCATTGTTACTGCATTTACAGTGTGCTTCTACTTGGTTCACTTGAAGTACAAGTAATTTTTTACTGTTATCCTCGTTAATTACACACTGA
The DNA here is from genome assembly GCA_013400495.1 of Nicator chloris. Classification (NCBI taxonomy): domain Eukaryota; kingdom Metazoa; phylum Chordata; class Aves; order Passeriformes; family Pycnonotidae; genus Nicator; species Nicator chloris. The sequence goes on from WAAE01024407.1 coordinate 254,127, forward strand.
CTTGTAGTTGTTCCTAGGTCAGCCCTTTTATGGGGCCATGGCAAATTCTGCACCTAAACATTCACCTAGATATTTCTCATGCTCTTTGTACCTACACTCGATATTTTATATTACATGGCACAACTGTCTTATCTGTAATTCTAGTCTATTATTTAGCCATCAAGATGGGTTCCTAGAGGAGAGAAATAGCTGCATGGAGACTACCAGTATGGATAATGGGACTTTTTAACAGAATGTCCAAATCACCAATCTACAGGATCTAAAGCCACATTTTTTTGTCTTCTCTTTGGAGATTGTATTGTATTTAGAGCTGCTCAGTCCCTCACTCTAAGGTTTTAGAGCAGCTGGTATCACTGGGCAATCAACAAAGGGGCCTCCTGTAACTATTGCTTTAGTGAAAATAAAGAAAATGCTGCTAACAGTAAGTTAGTGAAATCCATATATCTGTTTTTATTTATTTCATCCTCAGACAGTTTTAACATTGGATGATGAAGATAAAATTTGTACTACATGTTGATATTGGATACACCACTGCTTTCTTCACATTTCAAGTCAGTTCAGTGTCACAGACTCTCCCATACGCTGGCTGTGATAACTCATAGGGAGAGAAAACAAAAACAAAACACCCACCCTCAAAAAAGAAAGTGCGCAAAGAAATTATTTTATGTCACCTTATGTTTGGAATATTTTTATTTATCATTAAATTCTTTAGGTTTTAAGTGTACTGTGCTTTGTGTGTAATCATTCTAGAGAATAGAAACACTGAAAAGCATTTACTGATTTGTGCTGAACTATGAAATGTTTTATGCTATTTTATCAAAATCAAGTAAAAAAAATAAAACCAATTTTTAAGAACCCCATATAGCAAACAATCCATGTGTGAAAGCTAATATAAAGCTTTAATGCTTGGACAATCAGCTTCCATGGTATCACACACACTTCTATTGTACAGAAGCCAGAACTGGAGTTTTAACTTAAGCATTAACTCAAATGGATATTAATCTCTTGGGTGCCATTTGGAAAGCAAGCCAGGAGGTGGAAGACAAGAACACAACTGCAAGTATTGCATATCTACAAGGGAAAACACTATTTATTAGACCTCTCTGGCCTTGTACATAAAGATGTGCAAAGAAGATTGAAATAAAAGAGATGCAGAGTGATTTGCAAGAGTTAAATGAACAAGAAAGACCTAAAGCAAAAAACCTGCAAACAAACACAACTCCACAAAAAACCTCAAACCTAAGAGAACAATCCCCAACCAATTATTTTTGGATTTAAAATTAGTGACTGGATTCTTAAATTGCCATTTGTTTCTACAGTTCCAAAGGTAGAAATAGTTGTTACAGTGAGTCCTAGGTGTATCCTACAGGATACACTTATTTTCTGAACCACGGGTCAAAAAAAATTACTTGGATTCATTTTTTTTTCCATTAAGCCACAAGATATTTTCATACATCTTGCTATGTGATTCTGGATTTCAGAAATAATTTGCACAAAGGAAATGTTTGTGTTTTTTAGCTTCATGGAAATAGAGGACAATATAGAATCATGTGTTACTCAAGATATTTTGGAGGAAAGAATCCTTCAACAGATGCATGGCAAGGCACTACCATTTTGTGTCTGGAAACACACTGGAGTTATGGCACAGCTTTTGTAGCTGTTTTCCAGTGGTTGTCAGAGTCTCTGGTTTGTTCTTCAGCAATACAGCTGAAGACTTAGTGATCAATGCTCATGTCTTTTTCCTGTCCTCACCTCCTTTTGCAGGTGCCCAAAGTGACTTGTGACAGCAAAGACATTTTACTTTCTCCCTTCTCTCCCCCAGAACTATCTGAAAAATTATCTATCAAATTTATTTTATGTTACACAAAAAAAGAAAAATAAAAGAGAGAAAAAAGAGAAAATAACTACAAAGTTATATTAGCTAAAATTTTAGCTTGCAGAGATCAGTTTAAGATTCTGGACCTGAAGCAGGTACACTTCTATTGACTTAGCTGGAGAAGCTGCAGCCCATTAATCTATCTGTTCCAGGTGCTGACAGTTTACTCATCTGTATCTTCTCTAAATCAGTGTTTGTTAGTTTCTTTTTTTTAAATACTCTGAAACTGCTTGGGGTACAACACCCTTCCTGTTACAAAATGGACACACTTTTTCTTCAGGATTTTTTTACTGTAAAAAGTTTCATTTCCCAGCCCCAAACTCTTTTGGGCTGCTGCCACAGACGTTTGACTGAGAGAATCCAGTCCTTTTTAACCTCTAAATAAGTAAGAAGTTAAGCTGGATGAAACAGAGCTTTTCCTCCATTGACGTGCCGAGGGCTGAGCAACTGAACTACAATAAGCTCCCAGATTTAAATGCCAAAGTTTAAATAGCATCAAGTCACAGACATTTGCTTTGTAAACACATTTGCACCTTTTGGGTAAACCCAAGTAGTGCAGTTATTTTTTAAATAAAGCAATTCATGCAGTATCTTTTTTTGGGAGGCTTTCTTAATTCACCCTAAAAATAGTTGTAGATCTGAAACCAAACACTATCTGAAAAATTTCAGTAAAATCTCAGTAAAATTTTTGACAGTTAAATTTCATATCATGCACTGCTTTTGCCAGGAAAGGTTATCTTCCCATCAAATCGACAAGTTCTGGGTGAAATCTCTACATTCCTGAGTGTGACTGAAAATGTTGAACCTCCAATTTTTCACTGAAAAATAAAAACTGTCCCAGCAGTCCCTCTGTCATCTCACAAGTTGGACAAATACCATTACAACATTGACTTTACATAAGAGAAAAATGACACCTCCAAGCCTCTCTAACTGCTGTGTGTATAACACAGCCCCATTCTGTCTTCTTTTCAGATGGAAGTATTTCCACTGCTGAACAGAGGAGCTGAAGCTCAGGCAATGAATCCTTATCCTCCTGTTACCCCAAGACAAAGCTACTCTATCAGGTGTTGTGGAGAAAGCTGATGGTGCCACTCCTGCTAAAGGTTAGGTCCCATCACCTCCTCATTTCACAGAGTTGACCTGTTGAAGTTGCATGGAACCTGAATGAGCTGCCAGACACAACTATGGCAGAAGAAGGCAGCTATGGAGATGGAGGTGGTGGTGTGAAAATGGTCCTTGGGCCATCTCTCTGAGTCAGGGAGGGCATCACGTCTCTCTAGGTCACCCTGAGTCATCAAAGGATGTTTCCATTCTCATGAGGAGGAGAGTTCTCACCTGAAAACACAGTTTTTATAGCTAAGTAGTTTTTAGTCTTTGTAAACTAATGGACTTCTGATAGGTATGGAGAAAAACAGGATAGGCTACACTCTTCCCATTTCAACCTATTGAGTAATTTTTTTCCCATGTATTTAACCCTGAATGGTAAAGGATAAGATTGTTAGAAATAGCGAATGGAAAAAGAAATGAGGGACAAAAAAACTTCTAGTGGAAAAAAACCAGCCATACATGTTTCATGTCAAAGACATTAAACCATAACACACACACAAAATATAGCAAAACACTGCAAGTATTGTTCCTACAAGAGCAGAAAAATTAAGTGGTGCAGATATTCAGCTCCAGCCAGTGTTTTTTATTAGAACATGTGGTTTGTATAATGTCTACACAAAAATAACATCACAGAATTATAATCATTATGTAAAACATGTAGACATTGCTCAGGAAGGTTAAATATTCTGAGTGGAAATCAAATCCTTTCAGATACCAGGGGAAAAAAACGATTTTGCATAGTCCTTCCTGAAACTTGTGATACAATGATTGTAATTTGTTCACCACATGTAGTTTTGCATACAGAATAAGTACATTAAAGGAATTTTGAGACTGTTGATTTTAAGCAGAAATCAAAATGGAATGAATGAAAAGTCAGATATTATGACAATATTCTGATATATTACACCTATATATACATTTAGGGAGAATTATATAATTGAAATTAAGTGATCTGAATAAAAAAAGGAATGGTTGGAAATCTGCTGCATCAGAAAGCAAATTCTCAGGAGTTAATGCATTTTTTTAGAAACAAAACAAAACAAACCCAGAAGCAGAGGACACAAAGAATGAGCAATCAAGTAGGCTGTGCAGGAGTATCTGAAAAACACCTCTGAATACTATATTATGAGCAATGCAGTCAGCAGATCAGAAAGCAAACTCTAACAAAACATATACAACAACTGTCAGAATACATGGCAACAGAGAAGGAACAGATCTGTTGATCATCCTTTCCAACTCAGCTGAAATCTCAAGTCACACTCACTGCCTACAGTTTACGAAGACTGAAAAATTGTGTGGAAATACTGAAGGTGAGAATGTAAAACAATATGTTGGAATTAAAAGGGACAAAATGAAATGTTTTCAGGACACTTCTGGTTTGATGGATACTGCCGAAATCAGTGGGAAGAACATACACAAGGCTCAGTCTCTGGTGGTAGAACATGAGGACCTGAGCTCATTAAAGGAGTATTATTATTATTATTATTATTATTATTATTATTATTATTATTATTATTGAGCTCAACAGAAGAAGA
>WAAE01024407.1:259165-269449 GCA_013400495.1 Nicator chloris
TGACCCCTTTCTAAAAATCCTAATATTCTACATCTGCACCCTGTGATCATTTAACTACTACTACTAACTATTATTTTTGTTACATTCTAGTGACTTGTAATTCATTTCACAAGCTGAAAGCTCTTCCATGGACTGAGATCCAGGACAGTGCCTTTCTGGGGGTCTGTGCAGGGGGGTCTCCGACTCTCTGCCAGGATCTCAAACCCTCCAGGGCAGTCAGAGGAGTGCCCTGGACTCTGACATGGAAAAACATGTTTTGCTACACCTTGAGGTACCTGAAATGAGAGCTTCTGCTGTTTACAGGAAAACTGAGACAACCCTATTTAAAAAAAAAAAGGAAAAAAATTTCTACTTTTAAGCATGGGCTGAATTCAGTGATTCAGCACAATACTGGCACAAAGTGAAGCCTTTTTCTAAACACAGGCAAAGTAAAGCACAAGCTTAAGGTTAGGTTGAGCAGAGATACTAAATGGAAACCTGAATACTCAACCCAAACTGTGCAGCAGTGACAAACCCATTGCAAGTCAGCGTAACACGTTAGGCACCATAGCACATCATCACAAATGAGCAAGGGTGTGATGTATGATCTGCTGAGAAATGATGTTTCTGTGGCTTGTCCTCACCACTCTTTTGGGATTGTCAGTATTTCCCCTCTTTGGATCTTCTTTTTGCATCTCCCTTTATAATGAAACTCCCACAAGCAAATGAACAGGGCCAAAGAAAAAGAATGACATCAGGCAATCAAAATAGCACAGCCACCACAAAGAAAAAGCCCAGAGCTACAGTGCTGTTTCATGAGGGAAAGTAAAAAATTACCAGAAAATTCAGTAACAGCAACAACTCATTGCTCCCTTGTTCCATATCATTCACCCTCTGTTCTTAAGTACCCTTCTGCAGAAAAATACACAACACTCTTTCTCTTTTAAATGTTCAATTCAAGCAGACTGCTCATTCTTAACACACTTGCAGAATATTTTGGGGTTTAAACTTTGTATACGTAACCCTTACACTCTCCAGTTCTAGACCATGTAGAAAAATTCTTCTGTTCCTCTCTCATTGTACATATTAGCTTCAGTTTAATATGATTAGTCTGAAGAGACACTTGCAGTATTGCTGGCTGGCAGAGTGGAAAATACCTTTTATGGCCTAATGCACCAATGTGCATATAACCCTTTCCCCTTATGCTTTTTGTTTGTTTCTTTTTATAGTTATTTGTGTGATTATATAATTAGCTGACCTAGTTTATTATGTTTATTCCATCATTTTCTCCTGGATTAGAACAGGAGCATAAATAACAGAGAAAGAAAAAAAGCATTTATTTCCATATACAGTGACTCAAAATTTTCCTTGTGATAGATTTTTGTAAAGAGGGTGTTGTAGGAGAAAAGAAATTCTGATGTGAGACTTAAGCTTGAAATATTCTTCATCTGATGGAGAATGGATATTTCCCTATTCTTGGAAATTTTTGACTTAAAAGGGAGAAAGTGAGATTTTAGTCCAAAATAATACACACATTATTTGAGGTTCTGAGGAAAGCTGGAAGCCCTTAAAAACTCACGTGACTGAGGCCCTAATGTAGCAGTTAATGAAAAGCTATAGAGAATGCCACTGTTTACTAACAGTCATTTAGCTGGCTCCATTCATACTTTACAGCAAAAATAATTGTGCTGGAAATTAAACCATACATCTGAATATTTTTCCTTGTCAGCCAGTACCCTGTTATTTTGATTATTTGTTATTTTTGCCACTATTTATTTCTTGTGTGTCTGTTCAGCATGCAGTACTAGTTTGATCTGGAGGAACTACCACATAATAAATGCCAACCATAAAGAAGAACCTTTAAAATGGACAATTAGGAAGTAATCTGTCCTTGAGGAAATTAGCTCCCTAATACTCTATTAGTGGCAGATGCTACCAACTGATCTAGAAATGTTTTCATTCCTTCAGTCTAAGCAAATCACTTCCCGATTCTGCCAGCTTTCCACTGTGTTTGAAGCTAACATATAAAATACAGCTGTTTTGGAAGCAGAAGGCCTGTAAAATGTAATGTGAAACGTGAAATTAGAATTTTGCTATATTTTTTGTATAACATTTTGCAAAATTATATGAGTGCATCCTCTGTAAGATATTTTCTACCATTGAATTTTCATCCCACAGAAAGGAAATCACATTTCACACTCTGAAGCTTTCTAGAATAATTGTTATGTAAGTGAATTGTGAAGTCTTACTAAAATTCTTCAGAAAGTTTATCTACAGGTCTTTTAACAAAGCACTTAAAATACTTCTGCATGAAGTGCTAAATACTTACTTTAATAGGCTCTCCTGTGCAGAAAAAGTTCAGTTGCCACTTTTCTCAAAAGAAATGGATTTTTCTGGCAATAACTTGAAGCCTGGGAAAAAAGTAATTTCCCCTTCCTCTCTAGATAAATTAACCAAGGTCTGGCTACAGTTCTAGGCCTGCAGTGCTTTTCTTTATAAAGTGCATGCATTTATCAGGTTTTATCAAGCGTGGTTTTGCGAAAACTGCTGGATGTAGGTAGGCAAGTTTCTCGTCCCAACATCTGTTGCCTGAAAAAGCAAATGAAATGAAATTCGTTTTGGACCTACAATGAACAAATGAACTCGTTTGAAAAAACAGAGCACGGGGCAGAGGTCTCTGTGACTTCCTTGTCTGCTGGCAGAACTAACCCAAGCTGCTCCTCATGTGAATACCAGCGCTTTGAATCTGGGGCCTCTTCCATTGCAGGAGAAAAACCGCAGTTAAAGCAAAAGCAAATGCAACATCCTAAAAATAACTTAAGGCCCAGCCTCTGCCCCAAGCAGAAAATAAAACCAAAACCATCTTTGTCACGTTTTTATACACTATATCAAACTTCTAAACCTTTGTTTTAAAAAGACTGAATTATTGTATGAGGAAAATACAATGTTACTTTGCTTTAAATTTTCATGAGGAACTGCAATATTCCGAGGACCCCACATATTTACCCGGAGACATCACGTTAGAAACATGAATGGAGCTATAAAGCAACTTCTGGGAGAACCTTCAGAAATGCACAGAAAACCATGGAGAGGCTGGAATACACTGTTAGCCCTTGCTGGCAGTATAACACTGCCGCAGAGCTATTGTGACTGCTGTCTCAGCTTGTGCTGCTCCACCTTAACAAATTGTTTGAAACCTTGTATATATTTAAGCTGTATTTTCCTTTTTAGCATCATACTGTCATGCACCAACCTATTATGCTTTAGGTTTACAATAAAATATACAAACCTATTATGCACAATAAGTAGAGAACAGGAATGTAATATTACTGCCTTTCTCTCTCTTTGCTACTTATTTGTTACTGTCTTCTGGCAGGCATTTGTCTTGTTGTATAAAGTATCTACTGTCTCTGGGTATTAAATCCATGAAGACTAATGAATAAATAATAGTAATACATAGGCTTCACTTCCATTTGACATCAGTTTGTAAGTTTATTCACTGTAAATGGAAAGATTCAATGTAGTTTAAGAGGCATATCTGTGATGAGATAGCAAAGAATACTATTTCCATCACCCATATGTAAACAATAAGTTGTTGTTGCATTCAAGATGCATTCCAAAAGCTTATCTTACCCATCATACGCCACTGGTTGTCCTACCTGAAGCCACTGATTAATGTAGGAGCTTCCAGATTTGAAACATGATAAATTTTTCATCACTTCATACTTCTTTCAGAAGGGGGTGCATTTGAAAAAAAGACAGGGGAAATGTAAACAAAATTCTTGACTAAATTCAGAATTGATTTTGTCCTGCCAGTGTTTAGCACTTATTCCATGACCTCTTTTGAAAGTGTCCATTGTAACTTGTAATCCTTGGTGAGTGAAACAACTCTGCTTTAGGAATGGAGACCAAGATCTTGTTGGAGACACCAGCATCTGTTCCTGCTGTGAAGGTAACATCTTTCAGCAATCGCAGGCATTTAGAAGTTGTTCCAATTCATCCCACAGTTACAGCGGCTTCTTCATGCCCTCCTAACCTTAGGAAAAAGGGAACTGGTTTTGGTATACTTTGCTTTTTCTAATGTTTTGCAGCCTCTTGCAGAGGAACATGCAAATCATGTCTGATAAAAAATCCTAATGAAATCAATGGCTTTAAATTCCATATAAGTCATGATGTACCTGTAAGTCTTCCTGTGACTCAAATCAAACTCAGGAATGAACTAATCTGGTAATATACTTCAAACAAACAGAATCTTTCCTGCTATAAACCAAAGAAGGTGTACTAGAATTCAGGCATCTTGTATCTAATCTGCTGCTGCTGAGCAATAAAATGTTCAATTTTTTTCAAACCAAATAGTTCTATTTATACACATTTCAAATATTGATTTTGTGTTAGGTTTTTTAAATCTTTTTCCTGCAGATTGCTCCCACTGGCTACTGAAATTTGGACAAAAGGATATGCAGAGGTCTTCTACATCTCTTTTCACTTTATGTTTAACCATGGCTACAAGAAGTGTAGAATGTAATTTTTTAACAGCAATGTAATTCATCAGATATTCCTGTGTAAAAAAAGTCACTGAAAAAAATGAAATTTCAAATAGTCTTTCAAAATTCTCCTATCTGCACTAGTTATCTGAACAATTTTACTGTCACAGATTCAGCTGCCTGATTGCTCTAACAGGTCTATAGTTATCAGTTTAAATTTTTAGAGCATTTATCAAAGAGGGACCTCTGGAGCAACTACTTTAGTATTTCTCAATAAAAATGGAAGCCTAAGAATGTAAAATGCTAAAATAAGTATGCCTTCCATTGAGCCCCTTAAATTGTGAGTCTACTGTCAGATTATATTTCATATTATCATGTTGTAGTGCAATTGATGTTAACAAGACTTGTTTAGGAAAGCAAATTAAAGAAGTCAAAAGAAATTGAGAAAATGCATCTAAGGAGCTGGGAGTTCTTCTAATTGCATTAAATATTTTTTTTTTCAGAAGACACTGTTACTGACAGCTTTGCCAGTCATTCCCTTAGCTGTATGTTGGAAAGAAACCCTCTGCAAACCTCGGGCAAATCTGCATTGATCTCAGACCCCTGTAAGGTGGGCTGGGTGCAAGGGGAGATGAAGGGGGACTGGATGGAGCAGGATGGGCAGAACTTTCCTGCAAAAGCAATGTAGCAACATAACTGCTAAGCACAGAGCAAGTTTTCAGGGATGAAATGATCTCTCTTGTACATTCAGTGTACATGCCTAATGTATAAACAACAGGTTTTTACTCTCACAGAAATCTTTGAAGTTTTCCCAGGAGTTGCTCACAATGGTAAACAACAAATCCCTTTATTGGCTGTTTACTTGCTCTCAGCATCATCGTATATACTTTCCCTTGTAAATATTAGAAGACATGCTGGTATCAGACCCTGTGGAAGCTTTTCACACTAGGATTTCTAAATACTGAAATATTTTAGTTTTACCAGTATGGATTTCCCTGCTTCCTTCCTGTAGTTCTTGCCCCATGTTTCCTCAGAAGGGTTTTTCTGCATTACAGACCTTGTAAGCTTATAGAAATGAGCAAAAGCCAAACATAAAATTCAATGATTTGTTAACTAGGGTCCTGAAACTCATGGAAAGTACTTATTTTCAAAGAAGGTAATGTTTCAGATGAACAGCATGGCATTTCCCAAAAAGTGAGAATGATTGACTGAAATATTCCATCACCTACACTGGACATGTGCATGAAAAATTATAAAATAGGACCGTGAGTCATAGAATTGGGAATCCTAACAACCACTGAATTACAGACAGAATCTTAATCCCATCTGAACAAATGAAAAGTAAAATTTAGCTTTACCCCCTTTCTCAACCTTTGCTTCATTTCTTTTTGTTTTATTTACAGAAGGATACACCTGATTGAAACATTCCCTTAAAATCAGACAAATTACTTGATTCAGAGGCCTTTTTAAATTGTTTCTGAAAAATTCACCTTAAACCACACTCACTGTTGCACATTTAGTTAGATATTTTAGTCTTTCTTTAACTGTTGTGGGATTTCATATGGCCAAAGTCTTTAATGTACCAGGGTTAAATAGCAGATTTTTCTGCTTTAGCCTGAGCTTTGGGCTCCCAGTACATTGTGCACAAAATAGAAATAAAAAATATGCCCAGGTGGGTTCTTTTAAAATTCTAACCAGTAGAAAATACAACTACGTTACCATCTCAAAACAAATTATCGTTTAAAATCAGCAATATCTATACCAAGGAACAAGTGAAATCTGAATTTAAAATCATCTGTGCATTTATTTAAGTTACTTACATGGTTAGGTAAGCTCCTTCTGTCCCAGGCTCTAAGGTGTAGAATTTGATTTTTAGTTTCTTTCCTTGCCATGGCATTGTTGATGTTTCCCTTCATCAACATTCATGTTTACCTGATATCACTAAGAAAATCTATGATAAATTGAGCTTTTCTGGAGTTGTGACCTCTGGATCAGTCTGGGAGCAAGAGTGAAGCACTCTTGAGATCTATCAAACATGCCCAAGGATAGACATAACCTGGCCATCACAAATAAATGGTTCCTGCATGATCATCTTAGGCTGCATGTTTTAGCAGTAACAGCTGCATCTACCCAATAGATGCATTGTTGCTGTATCTATTACCTACTGAAGAAAAATTCTGGATTTTCTAGGACCAGTTTCAGAACTTTTATCCCATCTTTTTTATGACAAGGGTATTGACTTGTTAAGCTTTTCTATGAAAAATTAATTTGATGTGTAATATTTTCATATATTGCATTCCAGTATTTTTAGAGGAAAGCTTCATGAGTCTCTGATGCATTGACTGTCTTACATCTTATTAATATTATTACTACAGCAGTTTTAGCAGCAAAGGTTCATAGAATATTCCCTATCAACTACTTTTAAAGCATAAGAAAAACAAACTAATGGTGGGAGACAAATTGGGCTAAAATCTTTCAGATCTAGGACATTGGATCAAAGAGAGAATGCAAGAAACCGCTGTTCCCCAGAGGGGCAGCCAAGGACTAGGAAAGTTAAAGGTGTGTGAAAAAGTATGACTATTTAATTCTACATCTGAACTCCCTTAAAAACTCCCATCTCAACGGTGGAGGGAAAAAATAATTTGTTAGATGTGTTCTTAAAGCTTATTGCTGTGTTTGATCAAATACTAAACGCAATCCTCTTGCAGCGATGGCCCTTGCACAGTTTTTACACTTCCCTGAGCTCTTGCAGATCTCTTGTTTGCACTCAGGTCTGAACTTGGCCAGCTGCTGAGGGACTATGAGTGCAGGGTGAAGTTATGCCAGCATGTAGTCAGGTTCCAGCTACACTCTGCTCTGTGTTGTTTGAGTGGTGTTTTACAACTTGGCTGGTTTGACTCAAGGGATTAACCTGCATGTAAATAACTTGAGCTAATTCTGCGGGGAAGATGTGTGCTAAGCAGACTTTCTGAAATGAGGTGTGGCACTCTTTAGTAAGTAAGGAGAAAAAGGCTGGTGGAGGTGAGCTAAAGGAGCTGCAGTTACCTCTGCCCCTGCAAAGGTTATGGGTGGATCAGTAGACACAGCACTGCTAGAATTTCATTTTGAAGCCTCTCCATCACATAAACTACCCCCCAAAAATGTAGTGACATGCTTTGCAGGAATCTCATCAGCAGACATGCAGTCAATACAAATGCAGTCAACCAAAGGGTTAGAGCTGACCCTGAGTAGAAATAAATTGTGTGTGGATATCCAGGGATGCAGGTGTGTGAACAAATACTTGGATAGAAACTTACCTATTGCACGGTGCATTTATTTTCTCCAAAACTCTCTTCAGCTGAAGAATTTAGCTTTCTGCACTGTAAAGGCACAGTGTGCAGGTGTTTTGCTTCACTGGGGTAATTAGCCCTGGTGATTCCATTGGGCTTTAAAGAAGCATATGGAAGTGAGTAGGGAGGAGAGTTTTTTGGGAAGGGTGCCATGCTGGATGAGGTGTGGTGAATGGGATTTTTGGATAGGGAGAATCATCCACCTGATTAATCCCTTCCCTTTTAGGAGATATACCCAGCATTGTAATAGTCCCTAGGTGGTTGCCACATCCAGGCTCTGCTGCTTTTTGCTGCATCCACTTCTCTTGGCAGCCTTTTGTATTCTCTAATAAGTCTGTGCACTGAAAGGCCCTTCCTGATCTTCAGTACCCAATAGGCATGGACAAACAAGCTCAGTCAAGCAAGAGCTGCCCAGGAGCCTTGGTCATCTTTAGACTGCAGGGCAAAATCTTTGGGTTTATAAAAGATTTAGGGAGCTCTCACCTTCATTTACATTCCCTGTTCTTTGTGCTGCTCCTGTTGGGGTGTGCAGATGAATAGGCTGCCAATGGTTCGTGGCATATACAACATTTATCATTGGGTGGGAATATTTTCCTGATATGAAGATCTCTGAATGAGACTCTCAGTTCTTTGGTTCTGCCTCTGCAGCCTGCTGACTTTTCTAAAACCTAGTTGATGGGAGCAATATGAACTTCTGTGATCTGACAGTACATAGGATGGCAACAAGACAAACTATTCCCATGGAGACAAGTTCCAAGAAGGCCAAGAGAACTACTAATATTAAATAATTGCATTGCAGTGCATCTCTCTTTCTAGGACTGATTTATTACACACATAAAAATATTATGATCTTTCCTCCCATTTTTTCAAAGCAAAATGCTTAAAGGGCTAATAAAATCAGTATTTAGCACACTTTTTATTTTGTAGTTCAAAACTTCAAGCTTGGCATGAAAACATTACCTCTAGGGAGTGAAAATAGCCTTACCCAGCAGCTTCAAATACAATTATCTGAGTCATTCTTTCTTTCATTCCTTGCAAAATACTAAATTGAGGCAAAACTTCTTTTGGCTGATAGACAAAAGGAAATTACAGCTGTCTGGAGTTCAAAAGAGTTGCAATAAAACTTGAGTTATGACAAAAATATACTGTTTGTTATTAAACTCTCAGTTCACAAATTAAACAACTTTCTCTGCATGTTTGATACTGCTTATTTTTCCTAGACACATGTAGTTCTGCAACATAAGGTGCATTTCCCTATCTCTGCATACAGAAGTGTTTTATTCTCATTTCCTTATACACTTATGTTGTGGCTTTTTGTGAGACTGTACCAATGTAAAGTAGATGAGAACTCGGTCCATTGAAATTATTTGCTAGGGCAGTGGACAATGTTAAATACAACTATTCATACGTGCATATGTAGTCACAACATTTGTTAATCATTTGCTGACTGTATTGTGGAAAAATGTCACTCCATAAGCAGAATATACTTTATTGACTACCCTGGGTAGATGAAGAATACTTAAGCAACTATGTACAAAGGATGAAGCAAGGATTTGCTGATGGTACTGCAATATTTGTTTTTAAGTGAACAATGAAACTAGGGTTTCACTTTTGAACAGGATCTGAAGATTAACAGGTTGTTCTTCACATTTCATATAAGGATTTGTTGGCAATTGTGTTCATTCCAAATATTTCTTTCATGTTTTAAATTATTCATTACAGCCTATAAAACAAGTGGATTAAGGGGACCTAATTCCTTGTACGTTGAATTTAGCTCTTCATCATATTTTCAGCAGTTTATAAATGGTGGAAGCTGCCCAAGCCTCTGGCATTGGTGCAGATACTCCAGCAATTGCTGTGCCCTTGTGGGGCTGAGTCTGTGGAAACCACAGTGCCAGATCAGGTACCTGCCCAGAGGCTAAATAGCTTTCTCTTGCCACTTCATGAGAGACTGATACCTAAAATTTTGAACTTAGAGCTCAGAATGTTTTAATTAGCCGTAAGAGCACACTCTGTGCTCCAGATTCAAATACATGTTGTGCTAATTGTCTCCTCACAGCGGGAAAACAATATTTAACTTCAAGCATGTCCACTAAATGTTGCTCTCTTTTGATTTTATTGGCTTTCCCTTTATCATGTTTTAGTTTAGTAGGAGTATTGTATTGTGCTCTGCTGACTACTGTAAGCATAGTCTCTGTCACTCGTGCCACCTTCTCTAAAGTTGTCTTTTTCCTGGCTATTTGTCTTTCCCCTGAAGGGACAGTCCCAATCTCTGGAGTTTTTCTTGAAAGTGGTTTCTTATGGCATAGAGTGGATCAGGGGTCATCCTCATCTCCCTCATCACCCATCTGTGGGCTCCTGGGTTTCTGCCATCTACTTCCAGGTGTTGGTTGAACTAAACAAAATACAGCGTACAAGATAAGAACATCACTAAGTAATGACTTTACTCCTTCTCATTCCTGTGTCTCAGTCCATTCTCAGCTAAATAATAA
>WAAE01024410.1:0-40379 GCA_013400495.1 Nicator chloris
GTGGCTGGACACACCAAACTCATGCACATGCAGCTTCAGGAAAGGGTTGTGGGCACACTGTTCCTAAAAGCTCAGGGCAGAAATGATCCAGGTCTCAACCTGACTGCTGTACATCCACAAGGATCTCACTCCCAGAGCAATTCCTGCACAGAATATGCCAGTGAATATGATAGATGAGCTTTGCATCCTCCCAATGAACCTTACAGTAGGAAGTTTTCAAGGAATTATGCTTTAGGCAAGGCCTGTCTGGTGAAGCCAAGACAATATTTTTAACATTTTCTATCTGTCCCTTTCTCTTTTCAAAGCTGCTGTTTCTCCTTGAGACTTTCACAGTCCTGGGGACAGCCTCAGACTCTTCTCCTGTGCTATGTTTGTTCAACACAGAGACAGTTGCAGCATTGTGTGACTTATCACAATGAACCCACAAGACTTGCATGTTAAATATTGACTACCAAATAATCACAACAAGCCATTCACTGGGAAAAGAGCGAAATAAATGGGCAGAAAAAATAAAATGACACTCAAAAAAACAAGTGATAAGCTGTGTGAAAGCATTATCTCATCTCAAAGGACCATCCATAAACAGAAAGCTAAATTCATCACTTGTTCCCTGAACTAGTGGCTCAGCTCCAAGAGATAAATTAATCACATTATTCTAGAAAGAAATGAGGAGACCGATTTCAAATTTCAGACAAAGGATCAAGAGGCTGTTAGTCATGTATTTCTCATCTTTACCTGGTTTCATAGTTATTTCCCAAGTTAAAACTCACTGATGACAAAGGAAATCCTCTCTTATTTAAATTAGCCTTGAGACATATTATAAACACATGATATCTAATCTTATGACCAGTTAGCTTCTAATTTCCTTCATATCTTTGTACATCACTGGCACTAAGGGTATTTGAGTGGTCCAAAAAAGTGCTTTGTGGAGTGAGGCAGCTCTGGAGACCATTGCTGTGCTGGTCTTGGGGGCTCAATTCTAACCCAGCTCCTAATGCTCAAGGGAGGACATATATTTGCTGATTAGGCCAAAAATGAATTTAATGACTCACCAGTGCTATGACATCCATCAAAAATTTCAAGGTTTAAGTACATAGACAAAATGGAATAACAATTCTGCAAAAAGCTTGGTTTTTTTACTGATTTATCAGAATGTAGCAAACTACAACCTCAAGGTTACTTAAGCTTGAAAAAAAACCAAGCCAGCCCTTTTCCCAGAAAATATCCCCTGTTCCCACTAGTTGTGTTCAACTTCCACACATCATGTAGTGGGTTCTGCTTCCAGCTCCTGCCCACAGCCAGACCATAGCTGGGAAACAGTTTTAGAAAAAAATGGGGTTTGGTAAGGAGTTTCATATCCTAATCAGTCAGTCCACTGCAGGTAAGAAAACTATGGAATACAGTCCAGAATGAGAAAGAAACTCAAATTATGCTGAGCAGAAATATCACTTTATAGTTATCCCATATTTCCAGTGATACTCCAGCGTACTTCCATGAACACAAGAAACCATTCAGACAAAAACAAAGGAAGGAGCTGATTCTCTTCATATTGCTGTTCATACAAATTCATTGATATACTGGAGATAAAAAAAATTAAAACTTGACACCATTGGAGGAGAGTTGGTCTGGAACCTGGCAAATGGAAGAAAACCCTGAAAGTTTGGTCCATGTTGTATTAAATGCACAGTGGCAAAACAAAAGTGTGATTGTGTCAGGTATGTGATTTGTAGTCACAAAAGCACAATTTTGGCCAGAGGTCTTACAGGCATTTGTGTTGTTACCATTAGAAGGGTTAAAAGTAATAAACAGTTATACAAAATACAAGTGTCCAAAACAAGCCTTACCAGACCTGAGCTGTTTCACATACACAGTGTGCCCCACAGTTTCATGTAGACTTTTTAAGTTTCTCACTGCAGATTGACTGGGGCAACTGGGAGATTACCTAACCCACCCACTTGCCTGACCATTAAACTGACTTATTTTGGTCTGTTAAGGAAAAATCTAATTAATGTTTGTGAGTTGAGTCACAACGTAGAGCAGCTTTGTGTCCTACAGCTGGTTATCCACTGTTCTGCTCCTGTCTGTGCCTTTGGAAGTCTTTTCCAATGAACCTCTGCTCAAGTAATCACTCTGCCAAATATCAGTTGTAGAAGAGCTTGGTTTTTAACAAAAGGTCAAACAAAATTGCAGTGAAGACCCACGGGATGCTCGCAAAAGGTCACTTAAGACAAAACAGATTCCCAGCTGAAGTACAGGTTTCTCCACAGTGTATATCTTCTGCAGGCTGCCTTTTCAGAGAAAAACTTGAATTCAGAGTCAAAATGAATGGTTATAATCTTCTGTGCACAATCATCTGCAAATGAACAGTCATTTGACACCCAGCTACATGACTTGCAGGCAGTTAGTCAGGCTTCCAAACAAAACACTCAGTTCCAGAGCTGTTTTACTGATGGTAAATAAAGTTACAATGTGGTGATACAGAGCTATAGTGGTCTGTGGTATGAAGCTTTCTAAGACCCGGCCTCAAGAAATCTATTTTCAGTTCTATGCTTGTTGAGCAGGATGAGCATTTCACAGTGAATAATTTACTTGATTAATTTAGGGCCGTCCCCAGTTTGCAGAATTTCTTTGTGCTGACTTCTTTGGCCACTTTGTTCATTATTTGAAGTTGCAGAACAGATGGTTTGTTCACATATATTTCTGCATAATGATTGCTCATAAACACTCTGTCCTGGATAGTGCTTTGAATACTTGTTATGCAGGCTCTGTGACTGGATTTTTAACTCACGTAGCACATGGGCTGGATTCCCAATTAATTTTTTTTTTAATGTAAAATAACTAAATATTTTCCCAAACCACACAGGATCTTCGAAAAAGTGAGGCAAAAGTGTCTGGTTTAAAACATAACTTCTTAAAGAGATGTGCAAGTTTCAATATTTGAATAGTCTATCTGGAGCTATGAAAATTCAGATATTTATGTGGAGATATTAAGCATTTGATGGGAATGAAATCTGTATACTAGAAGATTGATGAAAATATATGCTAAGCAAAATAAGACTCAACAAAACATTTAGAAAAAGCAAATAAATTGACTAAAAGTTACCCACAAAGCAGGTAAAAGCTGACATAGATTTTACTGTTGTTGTCAGGAGACATTCAGAGCTGGTCGAACAGATTTCCAGGCTTTTAACTGGAACAATAGCAGCTCTCCTAGATGATGATGATGAGGCCATCAAATGGATGTCATCTCTTTGAAACAGGCAAGAATTTGGACAAATTAGCTGTTGTTGAACCAGATAGAATATTGGTGTAAAAAGCCCCTAGAAAGTACAATTCCTCAATAAGTCCCTGTAAGAGCAAACAACAGTGATCCAGTCCTTTTACTGATAATGATGTGTTTGTAGATATTTACCTCTGCAGCAGTTTCAGCAGCTGTATCTCGAATTGCCATTAATGCCTTTCCTCACTGATTAATAGAGTGATGCCATTGAGATGTAGGATTTCCACTTGTTTTTATCCCAGTGTAACATTGCCATCTACAGGAAGCTCTCCCTTACTTGGAGACTAATTTTACAATCACGGAATAGGAATCACTGAGGATGAAAATGTAAGTGTCCAAAATTAGCCCTGTTTGATCAGCCTGACAAACTGCTATTTTAAAAATTAGCCACTAATAATAAGGCTCACCAACAAAAGCAGTATATTAACCTACTGTCTGGCAAGTTATTAAGCTGAGAGATTGGTATTAATCTAGTTGAATAATACATTAGGACAAAAAGAAACACTTATTAAGGACAAGGGGCTTCTGATTTAGTTACTCATCATTATTTGATATGTAAGGTTCTCATACTGCCATAGAAAAATTTTATAATTTTCTGTTCTACAGATGATTCAGAGAAGTCTTTCTCAGCATGTCATTCTTCATAGCTTTGTAAAAGGATTTATACAATGCAAATAATTTTTCACCATGCTAGACATTGGCTATCCCTTCACAAATACTAAATATACTGCCCAGAGAACCAAAAAGACACATATGCAAGAGCTTAATTTTTGACAGCTGCCTAATTTTAATCTCTGTCTTAAAGACAGTGTATTTGTCACTTTCAATACAGCATCAATTCATTTAGAGATATCAGTCTTCTAGAGCAAACTCTAAAGACAGTTTCACAACTATTAGCATCCTTGGAATGAAAGAAAATGTGTCCAGGACTGAAATGCTGTGTCAGCTGACCAAGTACCCCAAGAAACACCACAAGCAGGGTGATATTTTATGTAGGAACACTGAATTAGGGCTGACTCACTGAAATCTCTTGGTGAGACAGGGAAGAAAACCAGAATTAAATAGTGATCAATAAGTAGTGGGGAAAAGTTGGAGAGGTCATAGGAGACAACCTGAATGAAATAATCTGATTGAAAGTGTGATCTTTGATGTCAGAAAAAGTGGTTATTGACTTTAATTCAGGGAAGACAGAATGCTGCAAGACATTTTCATTTTTTGAGAATCAAAGGAAGAAGATAATCAGAAGCAAAAAGAACCAGCAGTAATAAAACAGACAGGATCTCAAATTTGAGATGGAGACTTTCTGTGTATGCAGATGTGTCAAAGACTTGTTCATTAGTGCACTGGAGTGGCTTTCTACTTGGAAACCACCAGATGAATTCTTTAATTTACCTAGGAAAAACCCTGAGAGCCAGTTGAAAACAAACAAACAAATCACACTGACCCAAGCTGAACATTTTTTCATTTCTCAATTCAGTAGCCAAATGAGAAAATCAATTACATTCACAACTCTATCTTGAGACTCTTAATCCAGGAGACACATTTCTGGAGCAGAACAGGGAAGAAGGGGGGATTTTGCTACTGCAGAGTCACAGTGTGATTTCAGGTTTCTCTTCTGGCAACTTCACATTGGCCTGGTTGAGATAAACAGATGACAGAAAAAGCTGATTTATTGCTATTTCAACACTGTCAGCCTCCCATACTTAAGGATGGTTCTGAGGCTGTTATCAGGGGGGTGTCAGCAGTAGGATATTAAGATTGTTAAAGGGAGTTGATTGAGTTGAGGTTGGTTAATACTTGAAGCCAGCAGTGGAGCTGTGAGCAGACAGCCTCTGCACCTATGCTGTTGAGGACAGAGATTTATAAGTTAACCTGCCACTTAGCTTGCTCCAGCTGACTCTGTGTTGTTGCAAGCAGCTGATACAACACTGCAGGTTTGGGGGAAAGAGGCAGAAGAAACTCTTTATCTCTGCCGTGGCCAGGAATTGACAGACGTTTGCAGAGCATCCCGGGAGTGTGGAGTCCTGGGAGCCCCAGCAGGGATGAGATTTGTCACTGAAGCTGCTGTGACCAAGATACTGCCAGTACCCACCTGACTGCTGACACAAAAAGAAGCCAGTAACTGTCTAGACATGACTCCTTACACAACCATGGCAGTCACCCAGACCATGATATCTAGAGAGTGTGGTGGTGACAGAGTTCTTCTCCCTTGGTGAGGCTCTGCTGTTACTAAATTGAAAATTAATTAAAATAATAATAAATTAGCATCTTGAGAGTGCTCTTTGAGTATTTTCAGGACCATTTTATTGTCCTGCACAACATATCAATCCCTTACTATTAGAAATGTTGATAGAACACAAAATTTCATTTCAGGTTTATTTTGATTAAAATATTTACAATTTATGTGCTTCTTAAGAATCACCAGTAGCCTAAAATTTATTTGTGCATGAACTTCCATGTCAGAGTATATTTATTGCATCTGATGTATCTCAGAATTTTGAAATTATTTGCAGAAGAAAATAATTTGCGGTCTATAGAAATTTTTCCAAATTTTTAAATAATTCTGTTAGAAGACTGTACATCCACACATTCTAGAAACCAAAATGCTTCACAGAAGTTATGGCAGTTATAAAATCAAAGATCCAAATACAGAAGAGAGGGGGAGGATCATTGAAGGTATTAAAAAAAAAGAGGCAACAAAGATATTTACACCTTCAGTTCCCTAGGGAAGCTCAGGCGGTGGAAATGCAGCCAGAGGTCACAGGCAGTGGTGGCACTGGAGGGCTGAGGGTCCCCCTGGGAATTAGCAGGTCTGTGAGCTTAGGGAGGGGTTTCTGGCATGAGGAGATGAGGGGAAGGTGCAACATTTCAGGGCTTAGGCAGAGGCACACATCTGCTGCACGGATTTCAATGGCTTGCAGCAGGGAGGAAAGGTCAGCACCCTCCGAGCAGGAGAAATGAGGCTGATCCTTGCACACATCACCAGTTCAACCCAGAATATAAAAGAGTGCAAATTTTTACCCAAATCGTGGCCTGCAGAGACTGACTGCCATGATTTAGTGCAGAGTGGATCTCGTAAAGCCCATGGAGCTCACACAATTCTGGTGAGTTAGAGCCAGTGAGATGTCCTTGCCAATCTGTTGCTGCCTCTGCCCTGATCCCAATTCAACTGCTTGTAAGTCACAATGGGGAAGCAGAATAATGGGTTTGTGACCACTGTAACCTTGGGCAGTTAGGCTGGGATATGGGGAAATTACTGTGATAAATGCCTGTTCTTGAATAGGCGATGAATAACTCTGCATTAGAATTGTAAAATATATTATATTCCACAATTTATATTTTACATAAAATATGAACTTCTACTGGACCTGTGGGAAAAACTTGCAGAAGCTCGGTTGGTATTCACATCACTAATCCCAGAGATGAATTGGGCACCATTAAATAGAACAAAAATGTTACTGAATAAATAGTTAAGGCTAATGGCTTTCTACGCCAGTGAGAAAATAAATTATCCAACATGAGATGTTGTATAGCCTACATCACAGAATTATTAAATAAAATTAGTGGCTCACAAAACTGATCTGGGAAAGTGATGTGGTGTCCAACTGTATTTTTGAAAAGAGAAAATTTGAAAATTCCACCCTAATTAAAGGGTGGGAACAACAAATTTTTTAAATTTCATTGCTCTTACTAGGATCAAAGACATCCTTAGCTGATGAGCAAAAGAGCAGCCCTAAACAGAAACCCTAAGGAGTCTAAAAGCAGAGAGCCAAAGGAAAACTTTATTTTAACCCCTGTGGGGAGCAGAACCTGCTCTGTAACAGATGGTCCCTGTCTGCCTTCCAACATCTTTAGCAGCACTAATCTAAGGCACACTTGTGCTCACCTTTCCTTTATTCTCTGCCTGAGAACTACACCATCACCACACAGAAACAGATCCATCAGAATAAAGTTCATCCACACAGACATCCAGGCACATTTCTGTAGCCAGCACACAGGAACCCGTCCTGGCATGGTGAAAACATTTGATTTATACCCATTCAGAGACATTACAATTTGACAAAAGTAATGGCAACTAATTCCCATGGAGGTTTTCTGCATATTCACAGCTTCTAGGTGGTCCTGCCTTATCATGGATGAACAAAATGAAGTTCTATCACAGACTAAAGCAGCAGCAGCAGCAGATGGGGCAGAGTAGTGTCACAGAATCCCAGAATGGTTTGGGTTGGAAGGAAACAAGACCATCTCATTCCGCCCCCTGCCATGGGCAGGGACACCTTCCACTGTCCCAGGCTGCTCCAAGCCCTGTCCCACCTGGGCTTGGACACTTCCAGGGATGGGGCAGACACAGCTTCTCTGGGCACCCTGTGCCAGGGCCTGCCCACCCTCACAGGTAAGAATTTCTTCCCAATGCCCAATCCAACCCTGTCCTCTTTTAGTTGTAAGACTATGGGTGGAAGGAAGAGGCTCCAGCAAGACCCCAGGTAGTGCAGTTTGAAAGACTGCTCTGTCTTTGTTTCAGAAGATTTAGGTTTATCCATTTTCCTTTGATAGCAATGCATTGCACAACTGTGCAGTTTTCTGTCTAATCAATGTCAGTTCTCTAGAAATGTTAGTTCCCTCAGCAGCCTTCAAGGTGGGTGATTTCACAATTTTAAGTGTAGGAAGTGTGATTCCAGAGACAAAAAAGACCCATTCTTTCTCTGTGCCAGACAAGAGCAATGTTCAGCCTTGGGCTGGTCTTGTAAGGAAAATTTCCAGAGTTCTCACTCTAATCCATCTCCTTCACCACACAGCAAAATCTACATTTACAGAACTAATCATCTGAGTGACTTGTCTGGGTACCTGGAACTGCAATTTGAACTCATCCAGTGGAAAAAATAGCCCAGAGTCACAGGTCCTATAGCAGATATCAGACCTCACCTGTATTCGCTCGCTCTGCTGCAAATTGCAATCAATTACAGATTATTCTGAGTTCATATTTCATATTTATGATTTCCTGTCCTGCCTCTGAGGCAGTTAAGATGAAGTTGGTCCAACCAGCTCCTACCTCCCTCCTTCAAATCTATGGCTCACAAAACCTCTCAATGCTGCTACTGGTAACTCATACTCAGCAAGAGCTGGGCATACCAGAGACCTCAATTAAAGATTCTCATGTTTTAATCTCTGGAAACTAACAACCAACTCCCCTTTTGAATAAAAGGGATGCTAAAAACTGGGCCCTTGGATGGCCTCATTGATCCCTGCTGTAACTTGATGCACTTCACATAGTAGCAGGAAATACAGCTGACCTGCTGTGACACCACCAGCACCTCTGCAGGATCAGCATCATGACAGGCAATTATGTCACCCTGTGAAAAGCCCTCCAGTTTCCAGTGTCCTGAGCTCCACACAGGGACAATGTCAAGGCCAAAATTTCCAATGAGCCAGAGCTCTGAGCTGACCAGTGCTGCAATATAATATGCATGAAGGTCAGAAGCTGCTGTCACCTCAAATATGTACTTTGCACGAAGTTATTTTCTTAGCAAAGGTACTCACTTGAGTGTATTACTAAACTGAGGAAAATAACACAAGAAAATGGGAAGAGGCCATGTAAAAAATGAGACAATCAGGCCAGAACTCTCAGTTCATTTTGACTGCATCAGCATGCTTGATCCAACTTGTAAACCAGCCTTAGCAGAGAAGCATTTTCCCTGTTTGAATTGCTTCAAGAAGAGGAATTAGCTTTATAAATATAAATCAGTTAAAGATAATGCAATATTTATAACACAGTATCTGATTTTCCCCCCTTTAGCATTACATTTAAAAGGAAATAACAAGGAAACAGCGCTCTCAGAAAGACAGCGGGTTCACAATTTATGCTAATTAATTTTCATATTGACACAAAACTAAACCCTGAATTTTATTTGACTGCAGCAAGGAAAAAAATAAGGCAGATGGAACAAAATAGATTCTTTTTTCTGCAACAGATAATTCTGTAGGAAAGTCTCTGTTTTTTACCAAACCTGTTAATCCTCATTCATTTTTCTTTTGCCCAGCATGCAGGTCACTACACCCAAACCAGTTCTAATCCCTCTCCCAAACCCCCAGACACAAGGGCAAAAGCATAAGCAAGAAAAATGGTTCCATTTATTTGAAGCCCTGAAAGGCTCCAATCAAGATTGAGAAGTCATTATTCTAGGAACTATATAAAAAGAAAAACAGCCCATCCCTGACTTGCAAGAGGTTCCAAATTGTCCATTAAATCAAATAACATCATTCAAAGTTGGAAGGAAAAATTCTACTGCTTGTAAAGCTAGGAAAAAAAATGCAACACCATTCTGTGGCTAGAAAGTCTGCTTGGGATTTGCAAAAAGAACTACCAGTTGGCTAATTCCATATGTATTCATTGAAGAGTCTGTGCCAAACTCATAATTGCTCTAAGTTGCTGAGTGTCATTGATGTTACATCAAAAAGAAACCCAGGCCACAGAGGTTCATTTCTATTAGAATTATTAATCAACGATCTACAAAAGCCTGGCATGAAGCTTTCTTCCAACTTTGTCTGAGTCAAATTCTATTTGGTGTTCAAACAGATGCATTTTTCTTTTCTTCCTCCCCACACATATGCCCCATCTCATTTTGGCAAGAGTAAAACCACTGAAAGTGATAATATGCAGAATTATATCTTTGATTAGAGAGCTGGAGAAAAGTTGAAAAGCAGCAACTCCACCTCACTGACCAACTCAGGCTCTGTCAGGTTTACCCTTCTCCTCCAAATATTTACTCTACTTTGTTATACTTTAATTATTCATTCAGGTTTTTTCTACTGTTAATAGAATTTGCCCATCATATTGATTAGTTTATTTAGTTCAGCTGGATTCAGAGTGTAAATAAGATTTTTTTTTCAATTTAATAACCCCTTTGCTCCACTGACTCCATTTTGATTTTTTCCTCCCCCTAATTTTAATAGAAGTAGCAGCACTAATTACCTGCCCTCATGTCAATGTTTCCTCAGCAGCATCCTCCAGCACTGAATTGCTGGTTTCCTTATTGTTATGGTCATTAGCACCAAAGTACTCTTTTAAGGAACATTTCACTCAGCCAGTCTGAGGTTCCTGCAACAGAAAAAGAACAGTTTCTTAGTTAGAATCAGGATGCTGTCTATCCTTAATGAGACAGCAGCATGATTAGAAATGGAGACGTTTTCCATTTCCCATCCACATTCATTTCAAACCACATTTCAGTGAAGCAAATGCAAGCTTATCCTGAGATGCATGTTGTGCCTATTCAAAAAAAAAAAAGAAAATAAAGTGAATTCTTTATCTCAGGTTTGCAGCTTTCTCAAACATCATAAAATCCTAATTCACTTTTCCTTATTTTAACGGCTTTCCCAGTACAGTTTTTAAGCAGACATGGAAGCTAGATTTATCAGTGTCTGGCAATAACATGGTGCTATAGTCCTCACCTAAACAGTCAGTGTCTGAACTGCGCTGTGCAAAGATATCTACAATATTAACAAAAAAGGAGAGGGTGATAGTTTAAAGCATGGCAGCAAATGCCTCAGTTTAAAATCTATCTCCCACATCTTATCTCTCCATAAGAATAAACTGATTTTTTTTTTTTTATTTTACTGGGATAGATGTTTAAGAATTTTTTATTTGATTGAGACAGAAATCAACTCTATTCCACTGCTTTTCTATTTTAAATATTTGCTTTACTCACTGTGTTGCCTTACATCTTCCCCATTAGTTAAGTCATCTTCAATATTTACAGATAGTTGACTTTGCTGATCCTTGTACAATCTCATTTTTAAAATAGCTGCCAAATGACTTGGGATGGGAATCCTATGAAATATATTTGGCACCAATTGATTATTGAGAAGAACAGTGCTAGAAATTTGAGGAGAAAAGAGAAAGACTAAGTATTCCTCCAGGGAAAGGTGTCACATAGAGAACAAAATAACGCAAAGGATGGAGGTGACAGGGAAGGTGATCACACCTATTGGAGGAAGAGGATGACACATTTGAAGATACAAAGCAACACAGGAACTCTGTTATGTCCTATTAAAAGATGGTGCTGGGCACAGTGAGCTCAGGGACATTAATCAGGAAAGACACCTTAAATGGCCAATTTGAGCTTTTGGGGGGAACTGGGACCTAAATGAAGCTCAGTAAGATGTGTCCTACAGTGAGAGCCAGTGAATACTGCAGGGGAGCTCAGACTGGGCTTGTGGGGCCCAGCAAAACTTGTCTTTTTTGTGTAGCTTCTCCATAAAGCCCATCCTAGGAGCTCAGATTCATGCTCTTCCCTGCCCTACCAGCCAAACTCTTGAACGGTTTGAAATCTTAACGCAGAGGTAGAGCGAGAAAATTTCACCTGAATAACTATTCTGAATTCATAATTAGTGCCAAAATTCTTCAGAATTCTCGACAACTGGCCTGTTATTAATCCATATTAAAAAGTGTCCATGGCACATTGTCTGTCAGTATAGGAGCAAAAGGGTTAATTTGAATGAATTTGTGAAGTGGATTAGCTAAATTGCATTAGATATTTGTATTAAGAGTTGAAAATGCCTTTATTAACTTTTCTTTACCATCCTAAGTAATCTAAGTTAAATCAAATTAAATTGAGGACATTTTATTTCTGACTATGAATGTGGGCACCGAATTTAACACAGTTTAACTAAATCTCCTCTTGAGTGACTGAGGCAGGGAAGGAATCCTTGACAATTGCCACAGCTCCCAAAAGAAATCAAGAGAACTCTTTCTAACAACACTTCATTCCTTAAGGTAGTTGAAATCTGTCTTGTGCATTTAAGGAGGGATGGGAGGGAAGAGAA
The DNA here is from genome assembly GCA_013400495.1 of Nicator chloris. Classification (NCBI taxonomy): domain Eukaryota; kingdom Metazoa; phylum Chordata; class Aves; order Passeriformes; family Pycnonotidae; genus Nicator; species Nicator chloris. The sequence continues at coordinate 12,101 of WAAE01024410.1, forward strand.
AATGTATATGCCTCATGCTGCAACATTATATAATGCCATCCAATACCAAAGGCAGACATTGGACTACTTCCATCCCATATGGCAAGGCAAATGTTCTCCCAGTTTATTATTAACAGCGCTGTGACAGCGCTGTGACTCAGCATCAGAAACCATTATTTTAAATATCTTCCACCAGAACTGACTTGGCACAAATCTTCTTGCCACAGAAGGTTGGTCCTGACTAAAACCTTCTGCTCAGCCCTGAGATGAGCACAGTGATGCAAGACCCTGGTGATCCACTTCCACATGAAAATGAAAGTGTGTCTAACCTTCAAGGAGTTGATATGGCATTTTGAATTATATATCAAGGAGAAAAATTTAGTGGGTAAATGTTAAAATCATTAAAGTAACTTTTCACAGCAAACAGAGAGTGAATGCCTCATCCCAAGACAGCTATGAGATGTATCAGTTTAGGTTTTTAATCCCAAAGTATGCATAAATCTCTCCAGTCTCATCTCTTGTCATCTTCTTGTCAAAAGAAATCTCATTTCACCCATCACTGCTTCCCATGGTTCCTGAAAACATTCCACTTTAAAAGTTTATGATAGGAATGGGGAGGTTCCTTCTAGATTTCATGCAGGGTTAAACTATGAAATGCTCACAAGAAGCAGAATTTCTTAAAAAACAAAATAGAAATTAAAAAGAAGCTTAATACAGTTAGTACAAATATAAAATCATAGAATGACTGAACAACCTTGATATTTTCCCTCTCTCTATCTACCTCCATTTTGCTTTCAAAGTCCAATAGAAACTGCAGAGTTTGATGCACATTTTCTCTCATTAGTGTGTGTGTGTGATGCTCTTGGAGGGGAAAATAGATGGATCAATCATTCAGGCTGACTCCCAAGGACTGCTTCCTTGTGACATCCCTTCTCCAGCCACAAACACCTCATTAGGTCACAAAACATACAAGTATCTAAAGGCTGTAAAAACCCCACCCCACTCCAAGTGACATCCACTTGAAATGACTTGATCCTTTCAGTTACTTGTTACTTTCTACGTGTTTTTCCACCTAATTTTTTTGCATAAGGCAACACAACCATTTATTTCTGCAGGAAGCAGGTTGATTGGGAGATCAAGAGTTATTTGACTTTATAAATGCACGTAAGTGGGAGCTGGCAGCACAAGAAAGATCTGTGCTTATTAGAGCAGGCATGACACATGCATAGGACATAAATATAACCAAGAGCTTCTATTCAGTACCTGTGGTTGTTAAATCCCAGGGAAAGATCATTTCCTACTGCAGATCCAGTTGTATGAGCTCCAGCAGATGGGATGTACTCTCCTCTCAGCTCCATCCACACATAAGGAGCCAGTTCAATGTGTGACAGAGCAATGAACTGAGCATCTTCTACTTTGTTTCAATGGAAATCAAGTTTTAAGGGATGAGACCTTAGATAAAATATTGCCAGTCACCTGACACTTTACAGAGTGCTAGAAAAAGGTAAAAAATTACAAAGGTAAAAAGTAAAATAATAATTTTGCTCACAATAGTATCCTAATATCTGTATGAGGATGGACATTATTTTGGCATTCTATAACATCTGCAGCTCCAATGATCATCTATCACTGTTTACTAGGATTATTTATCAATTTTCAATTCTTTGGAAGTAACTCTCAGAAAGGGATGAGAGACAAACTCTGCTTTTAGATTTCACAGATACTTGCAGAAAAAAAGGAACAACAAACTTGGTTCCCTTGAGCTCCCTCAAAGGTTTGAAAGGACCCTTTTTGCCTCACTTTTCATGTCTCTGCCTCTTCCTGGTCCTCAGTTCCTCTCTTCAGGATTTTAAAGCCTATTTCAAATGCCATTATGAAATAACATTAATTCCCAAACTCACACACTATTCCTCCTTCACATCCCAACCTCCATCCCAGGATATTACTCAGTTTTTTCCCCACAGCCCCAACCTAATACCTTGTTTCCATCTTTGGCTCAGCCACTTCTGGGTTCCCTCTCTGTACCCAAACCTTTACCAGATCAATACCTGTTCTACTTTTGCCCCCCTCCTTGTCTCTCTTTTCCCCTTAATCTCTCATCTGATCCCAGTGCCACTCCAAAGAATTGGCTTCTCACTTCTCCCTTTTACTTTGGCATCAGATCATGTCTGTACTCCCTCCTGCCCAGAGCTCCCTGACCTCTCTTCTTCTGCTCTCAATCCCTGCCCCAACCCTTTGAATTCAGTGTGATGACTCCTTCTCGTGCTGCCTGTGCTGTGGGATGCAGGGAGAAGAATTCCATTTGGATGGCATTTTGTCCCTGGATAAATGCAACCCAGGAGGTTTCATTGCTTTTCCATTTCCCTTGAATTTTTTGTGACACTGATTTTGAGACAATTTTAGGAGTAGGCGTATTGTACATCATAAGCACACAAGATTCTGGTTTCTTCTGGCTGCAACTCAGCAGAAGCCTCCTACATTTCACAGGTGGTTTGTGAGCTCCAGATGGAGAACTTCTGTGCAAAAAAAAAAAGACAAAGCTTAAAAAAATCATCCATCCTTATTTGTCCTTTCATTACTATTGGTTCTCACCAGTTCTGCTGCAGAATTGTGTTCAGCTTAAAGAAAGCTTTTAAGGAATAACAAACTCTCTTATTTTACAACACTATTCTGACTGTTACCAAACTGTTTATTTCATTCATTTGCATCTTTCCTATTCTCCTTTGTGCCATTGCAGAGAAATTGGGTCCTGGCTGGCAATAGCACAGAAAATAGTGCCCCAAAGGGGCTTCTGCAGCAAGAAATCTGATTCTATGCCCCTTCTCTTCCTTTTCTGCTCTGTGCCAAGGACAGAGCAGAAAAGGAAGGGAAAGGGCATAGAATCACAGAATCTTTAAGGCTGGAAAAGAACTCCAAGACCATCAAATTCAACCTTTGACTTACGTCACCTTGTCAATTAAACCATTGCACTGTTACAGCATTTCTTGAACACCTCCGGGGGTGGTGACTCCACCACTCCCCTGGGCAGCTCCTTGGAGTGCTGGACCACCCTTTCAGTGAGGAAATTCCTCCTGGTGACCAACCTGAATCTTCCCTGGTGCAGCTGGAGGTGATGCACTCTTGTCCTGTTGCTGGTGTCCTGGGAGAAGTGGCTGATGCCCACCTGGCTACAACCTCCTTTCAGGTATGAATGAAGGAGCAAATCTTCAACAGCCTAATCAGACACCAACCCACCAAATTTTACAATATAAATTTGAAATCATTTTCATAAGCCACTAAGATGCCAGTTTTCCCTGCCAGGCTGAATTTTCCCTGCTGAGGCTCTTCCTAAGGAACACTTTGCTAACCAACAAGTCTTTTAGCAATACAAGTTTTAAGCTTTTGATCCTGCTGCCCAGCTCTGCCAGATTCTCACTTCCAAATAGTGCATTAAAGTAAGAGCTGCTGAAAAGCACAACATCTGTCTTCCAGTGAACCATGATATCACAGCCTGTAACACCAATTAAATAAATAAAATGTACTCCACAGTGCTCTGGGGAAGAGCTTGACTGAGGTGTACAAAGTCATGGACACCATTTGACAGTGTGGAGAATCTTTACTCACCAAGCTCCCACCAGCAGAATGAGAAACACACTGGCATGAGATACTCAGATAAAAGCAGGTCCTTTTTTAGGTGGCTTTAATTTGTTGACACAAGCTTATCAAAGCAGACAGTAACAGCAGGTTTAAAAATGGATTGGGCAAGTTCATAGGCAGTCAGTTAAAAAAAAAAAAAAAAAAAAAAGAACTCAGTGTTTTTCCAGCTAGCTCATCTGCTAGTTTCAGGCAAAAATTAAAAGTAAGAACAAAAGGCCATTCATTGTTAAACTGACATCAAATTTGCTTCTAATCAGCTGGGAACTTCGTTTGTTGTATTTAAGAAAAAAAGAAAAAGCTAATTTAAAAGAAAAATAGAAATGTATTTCAAGTCTCATTGCTTTTGTTCATTTTCATCAGACTCAAGTACTTAGACTCTCAAAAGGACATAAAACAGTGAAAATGGTACTCATGGCAGATGAAAAATGCACCCACTGCAATTATTTTATAATTAAGCTCTGATGGTGTAGCATTTAGAAAGAGTCAACCTATCAGAAATATCCCAGTCTATAAAGACAGAGCTGGATTTGCAAGTGTTCTGCTTGTACTGTTAATGAAGGAGAAATCAAATGAGAATAGGGTGCAGAAATGTTATAAGACTGTACCTTGGACAGTTCTCTTTGGTTATATCACATTCTCCTCTCAGAGACACAGCTCAGAGAGACAGATGTGCAACAACTAGAAGGTAACAGTACACAGGGGTTTGTTCTCTGGTTTCAGGCTCCACCTGTGTTCTAATACTACCTGCCAGTGTTTCCCTAACTGCTGTCCACTGGATCAGTATTTGTGTCCACATCATTCCATGCTGTCTGGATAACAATCAGAGCACAGGGCATGGTCTGTGCATTCACAGGGAAATGAAAAGAATAACATGGTCACTTAACCTGACCCCTTCCATGCAGCTGTAACCTCTCATTTAGCAGCAGCCTCAAACAGGCTGAATTTTGAATCATTGCAGGGTCCCTGCTACTCGAGAGGCTGTGAATTTGCTGACTGATCCCAGCATTCCTCACTGTTAAAAAACCAGAGAATTTAAACAAAAAATAGTCCAGCTCCCACCAAGGATAAAGCAAAAACAGCCCTGCAAAGATCTAGAAGATGTCAGTCATTGTTTAGAAGTAACAAAAACCCAGTGTCAAATAATGTTCAAAACAAAATCCACAGTGAAGACGCAGGTTGTGTCTTCAAAGAAACTCTAGAGCTGGGGCTCTCAAACAGAAATGTTTAGAATACCCATTTTGCATATTTTGTATACATCAGTTTGAAAAAACGTCCACCTATGAGTAACAGTTTGGAGTACTGACTTGATATTCTTTTTACTGACATTAGTGAAAAGTTAATTTCAATCAAATAAAGGGAAATGTGAACTTAAGACTCACCAGGTTCTCCACAGCAAGGCCATGGATTTAAATAGGTGGTATAAAAATAGAGCTGGTTAATTTTACGTCCTAATCATACATGAAACAATTGATACAATGAGGACCTCAGCAAACTGACATGGTTTTGAGAAGCTCAGTTAACTTTTCAGTTACATGCAGAGCTCATCTGGGCCCTTTATGCAGGGGGTATTTTCTTATAATGCAGAAATGTGGCTAAAAATATTTTCAATCTAATTCTAATTTGTCTTGCCACACAAAAATAGCATGCAGCACAATTAATATGCATAAAACATAAACCCATTAATGGACTGCATTTAGGTGAGTTAAAGGAAATGAACCAAGATCATCATAAATCTTATGTGCTTTTGGTGATACACTGACAGGTAGGAATTAAACATGCAAGGAACTTTTATTGAACTGTCCAGATCCTGTTTATATTCAATCAAAGTTGCCCACTTTATCATGCTGCTCTTGACATTGCTGTGAAATAGATAACAGCTAAATCAGAGACTGTCAAACTGAAGTAACTTTCAGGAATTAAATGGTAGTGCTGAATAAAAGCCATAATTGAAATGCACAAAAAAAAAGAAAAAAAACCCCTCTAAAACAATGGGAATAGTTTTAAAACAGTGGGAAACTTTAGATGACATTGCAGAGACACCAGAAGTCCCTGATACAGCAACATAATTGAGCAGATTGTTTGGGCAAAATGTCATAGTTGGAGCTTTCTTGTGCCTTATTACACACAGACGTCATCTGGGACTCTGCACAGTGCTGAATTACTATTTACAGCAGTTTGACCTTGAACATTGGAGCTGCATCAATACAGCCCATTCCATGGAACTGATAGTTAAGAGGTCACTGAAAATGTATAACAGATTTTTGTATTCAAAAAGGATAGAAAAAAAATAGAGACTTGTATGGGAAGCATCTGTTCATAAAACACCTGGACTAGCAAAGGGCAGCCTTTTCTACACAACAGTTAAGATGCAATACATTATTGATCAAGCATTGTAACAAGTTTAGCACTCTTTCAGAGTTCTCATGATGCTCTAATTATGGGATGTAAATTGGAATCTCTAAAACATGTGAATTTCCTGAAGATGAAATTTAGCCACCCTCAAGCATGCTCGATTAACTGAGTGACAAAGAATTGCAAGCAGGAGTTTAAAATTCAGTATTCATTCAAAAGAAACCATTTTGAGGATTTCAAATACTCCAATAACAGCAAGAGACTACCAGTATATAGCCTGATTATTTCACATCCTAAAGCTTTTCTCACCCCTACATTTATAGAGACATCTGCAAATGCTAATAGAGTTCTCTCTAGGATGGGGATCATTAAGTCAAAGTACTCAAGCACAATGGGCAATGAAAGATTGAATTGGTTAGTGCTCATAACAATTGACAATGATGCTAATATACATCAGTACTTCACTGAATTTGTGCAGTGTATTCAACATCTGGAGACTCTTCCCTGGATTTTATGCAATCACTATAAAACTTTAAATAAATACTCACTAACATACACATTCCAAATATATATCTGTATCCTGTTTTTCATTATCTGGAAATGCCCATAAAAAACTTGGGGAATCAATGGGAGAAGAGAATAATGAGCACTTTTCATAATGTGGGCTGCCAGAGAGGTGGTACAGTAAATAAAGTCTTCTTCTCCTGCACATGATACCACCACCATGTCCACTTGAGACTCGATTTGAGAACAGCTACAATCACTGGGAGATTGTCCCTGATGTCTAACAAGTTCAAGAGCTCCCTCCTCAAAGTGTTTTCAGTAGGGAGGTGGGAACCTTTGAGGAGAAAATCCCCTCACTCTGTAGGTGTTTGGCCATACTCAAAACAAAAAGCACCAAGGGGTTTCAGGTGGAGAATAAGAGCAAAGTTTCCTGTCTCCCTTCAGGTCTGAGAGCAGCCTGCAGCAGATGCTTGGGGAACCAGGTAGGTCCAGTGCACCATTCCATCTGGCCATGCTGGGAAACGGCTCCCTGAGTTCACTGTATGGTAATTCATTTAGCAAAATGCAAAATTACACTGCAAAGGGACTGCCTAAAGCCTTCCTCTTCAAGCAAAGCTCCTCTACCCATCTTGAGATCTAAGGGCTCAGCTTTCCTCCACCCTGAAGAAAAGACATCCTTGACTATAGATGCAAATACTATTATGGAACTCTCTCATAACTATTTGCCTTCAAAAGGCAGAACTAAAACCCAAACCAGATTGAACTGCAAAAATTGCATGTCAAATTCTTGCTTGAGCCAGAGGTCATAGTCTGTTTACATATCTACACACATGGAACTGACAACCTTCGTGCACAATCACATGATATTTGTTTTAAAATAAGAGCTTTTTCACAAATTTGCACCTGGATGCATTATTGACTGTGAACATATATTATCACTCATCTGCACAGGGAACTTTGGGCCATACAGTGTTATATATAAAGCTGAGTATAAAGAGGTGATCTAGTTCTATTTGCAACTTCAATTTGTATTTCTTGGGGTAAGCAGCATGAGTACAACTTAACATATTTACTGAAGAAAGGTACTGACCTACACCTGTCATAATAAAATTTTCTTTGTTTAAAAACTGAATATTATTTACACTGATTTAAATTATTGAAAACCCTCACTTAATCACTACGATAACATGAAGAATGGGTTTATGGTTTACTCTTGCAAAAGACACTCATATTTGTTCTTTCTCTTCAAATTATAATTTATTCAAATGGATTATAAAAGTAATTTTTTAATAAAATATTTCTTCTGTCAGCCTTTCATACCATCTCATATCATTTGTCAGTAAGAAACAACTGCAGTAGAATTAGACACCTCGAAAGACATAGGACAGGTTTTATGGCATATGGCAACAGACTCTTGTGTCTGTTAAGAATAAATAAAGTATAATCTATTTCATCATGATTTTCCCCTGGTTGTGAAATTATGCATTTCTTTTCGATCCAGCAAAAAAAAATTGGAACATTTCTGCTCCATATATTGTTGCCTCTCAAGATCAGCAGTTCTCTTTTTCACACTGTGATGGATGCTGCACTGGATTATAGAACTCAACTATATCTGCTCTGCCACTTCCTTGATATTACATTCATTGTATTCCACAGCGTGAACTCACAGTCAAGATCCTGAATATTGCTCCATGATAAATATCACAGATGAAGAGATGGTCCAGTGCCAATGTTATTTTCGTGGTGCTGGCACATCTCCTGAGCAACGTGTTTGGTAGTAAACACTATTTCAGTTGCAAAAAGTTCTCAGGCATTGCTGTAGCATTCAGACAGAAAATAATTTTTCTAAGTATTTTAATACACTTCATGGAGCTTTTTCCTCCAGCAGCTCTTTCTACAAATCAATATTTCTCTTTCCTTCCTTGAATGTTTGTAGGAGCAGGGGGTGATCCTGTCAGTACTTACACCAGTGAGAAGTTCAGCTGCACTGGTGCCCTGTTTTATTCAGCAGTACTACACATACAGTGAAGAGCTGGCAAGACTCAGAGCCTTGATATATCAACTCAGCTCTTCCCTGAAATACAACCATCTCTGGGGTAAAGAGTGATAAATATTCAACAGCACAGGGAAACACTACACTGCAGATTTAAGACTCAATCTGGCAAATACTTACACAAGAGTATATTTTCTTCACACTGCTAAAGAAAAATACTTATATGTATAAATGTATTCATAGGCACAAGACTGCAGAGTACAGGACCCAAGAGAGGAAGGAGAATGGAGGAGAAGGAGGAGAAAGCCTCTCAGTGCACCCCAGGGGCTTCATTGTGGATTGAATCTCTTGCCAAAACATAGAGAGGTAAGTTGTAAGTTGGTCAAGCTGGTAGCAGCTGGAACCAAAACCATTCAGGAATGCTCTGTAGCAGGAGTGGGGATGTCAGCCCAGCACTGCCAAAGGTCCAGTGAAACCAGGAATGCAAGTGAGCACTGCTGACAGCAAACCAGTCTATTTAAACATCTGGGCATGAAGATGGAAGGGAACAGGCAGGAGTAATCACCCTTTGCTGGCATAACTTGCAGGATCTATCTCAATCATGTGTCCCTCTCAGTTTCACTCTGTCCTAAGATCTGATAAAATTTTTTAAATAATCCACAGTATCAGAAGGTCTTCAGAAAGCTCAGCTCATGCACATTTTAACAGATGAGATATTTTGGGTGTGTAATGGCTAGTCTTTGGACATCTGATCAAGTATATTTCCTATTTTTTCATAGGAAACTAATTTCTTCACTGATCTTTCTTCATTTCAGTACTATAAAAGGAGCCACTTTAAACACCTCTCTGGCACTGCTTCCCAGAGAAATGTTTCCTTATTTCACTCTTCATAAAGGTCTGCAATAAAGAGATACCTGTAAGCCATCCTTTCTAAAACTGTATTTTCCATTTAATAACTCATACCGAACCAGAATTACAGGAAATGTGTTAATGGATTCCTTTTTTTTCATAGCCCAGGCTTAATTCAACCTCTTCAGTGCACAGAAATGGAGAATTTTTCATTCTCTCCTGTTTGGGTATGCAGTTTAGTGAAGTATAAGATGGTGTCTTCAATTTGCAGGAACTCACTGGCACAAAAAGGTAGATCTATAATATTTGGTGATCACATATTAGACATGCATTGCAAAACTTGCTCAGGCAGTTATTCAACAATAAAGGCTGAAGTAATCTGAACCAGTCTGAAAAGGCTGCTTTTGTTTCATACTTATAAGCAGTGTTGCTCCTTACTATGACATCAACAAGTTTATCTAAAATCATAATGGCACAGCTGCAATAGTTTTAATTTATTATCTGGAGGGTTGATTTTAGGCAGGTTGGTTGGTTTTTTTTCTTCTTTTTTTTTTTTTTTTTTTTTTTTTTTTTTTGTTCTCTTTTTTAATTGGGGTTCCCATTTCTGTCTTGTTTAAGGCTGGATTTTATCCATAAAGGGACATTTCACATAGCTGAAGCTTTAAAGAAAGTAAATGTCAATTTTGTCCTTTCAACCCACACCAATTAAGAAACAGACATTTTTTTTGCTGACTTTTGATGAAAGTCTCCTGGCCCTCTGGTAAACTAAGATTTAAGACAGCTGATATTTCCAAAGCTGCATGCAGGATTTGGGTATCCAATTTCCATTTTGCTCTTGATTCACCTGAAGCTACAGAATTGAACAGGTAAAAACCTACAGAAAACTGCAGCACAGCAGATGCCTGGCTATGAGCACACCTTGTACTGAAACACATTTATTTATAAGAATTTGTAAGATCAAGCAGGCCCGGATTTGTGCTGGTGTAAATACCTTGCTACCAGCATGGTGTTAAATTATTTTGGGGCTATGTCACATGCTTGGACCTTGAGAAATGCGAGGCTACTACTAAACAGCAATATTTCTGTTCCTTGGAAGGGAAATGTATGGATCTTTTGTCTACTTCATGTGCAGTCATACTCAGACTACCATCATATTTTGGTTAGAATTCAAAATGAAACTAGTATACCTATGCTCTCCTTTTGTGATTTTATTTTTTTCATTTCTCATGTCTAAAGTTCTTCTCCTGACCAAGAACTCCCTAGTAATTCCACTTATCATTTATATTGGTAGAGAAGGTTTCTAGGGCAGCTACCACCCCCATCTTTTTGGTTGTACCAAGAAAAAGAAACAATGAAATTTCAAGAGAGCAAAAACTTTGGAAAGGGCAAGGGAAGGAGACCTCCAAAGCTTAGACAAACTTCCCATTCACAATGTAATATATCTGGACAAGCCCAAACTGAATAAAACTTCTGACCTTTTAGCCACTTATGCACTGAGTACATTGAAGGTGTTTTTTCTATGTTTTTAGAAAAAATATAAGCCACATTTACCATTTTGAAAATGAATGTTCACTTCAGTTTGGTTTTTATAACACTAAAAAATTGGGTTGATGAGCATTTCCCCTAAAATCGCTGCTTCTGCCAACAGTCTGCAGATATATTATAACCACCTATCATTGGAGTGACAATACTTGCATTATCCAGTAAAATAATGGGGATATAGGAAAATATAGCTCCTGAAAATATTTGAAGCTGGCTCAATACCTCATAGATTTCTTGAGGTTCAGATTACCTTTATTTCTGTGAGTGATTATCTAAGATCAATCTTTTGGGACTTCCTTTTAAAAAGAATGAATATTAAGAACTAATTGTGTCTCCTTAGGATATAAATATTCACTTTTGGCATTAAAAGACATATCCCAAATTGTTTAAGATATATGTTATATAGTGCAATCTGTTCAATAAAGGCAATATCATCTGCTTCTCATCAGTTTTGACTGAGAAAAGACTTTGTTAGATAGAAAAGTCCCTTGTCAACACATTTTCAAATTAACAGAACCCAGGCTGTTTTTATCCTTTTTGTTCCAGTCGATACAATGGCTTCATGGGATTAAATTAAATGCAAACTCTACAAAGGTCACAAGCTATTGGTCCATGGTAGCCCAGATTAATCAATGCACAAAGATCTCAGCACACCAAGTGATACCTTATATTCCTGAGCAGTTAAATTTCAGGGCAGCCCCATGGGTAAGGATATAAATTCTGTTGGGCTGTTAGAAACACTGGAGATACATTTTCAGACACCCACGTGCCAGAGGAGTGTGAAAACAATCCGGCAGCTTGTCATTCCCATCAGAGTCTTCAGCAGAGCTATGGTGCTCCTGAAACTTGAGATTTCCTGCTGTGAAAAAAGTTAGGGGACAGTTATTATATACAGCTAACCCTCCACCAAAAAAAGGAAAAAAACTCTTCTAGCACCCATACACACTGAAAGATACAAGCCACTAAATGAATTGCTATAGCAAAAATTGAAGGGTAAAATGCCACAGATCATGTAAATACCTTCAGCTCTGAGTGCAAATTCTAGACGACATTAATTGGCTCAGCAATTATCCTGTGCTTGGCCCTGCATGCTCAAAAAGGTCACGGGAAGGTTGTGACCCTATGAAAGGCTGCTGGTGGACTGTGTCACTGAGGCAGCACCACCCCTGCTGCTCATGGAGGCACAAGGAGAGCAGCCAAGCTGCAGCTGAACAGATGTGCCTTGTTTTACCCACAGCTGGAAGGATAAGGTACAGCAGGTTGTGTTCTGTCTGTGCCAGGAGGACTTTGCTGGTTTGATATACTCTCATTTGTGGTTTTATGTAAAGTGTTTCTTTTTAGACCCGTTTTTTTTTTAAAAGGATACTGGCAAGCAGTGAGGTGGGTCTGAGGCAATTATGTCTCAAACTAACAAAAGGTTTTATCTTTGTATTTTCTGGGTAAATCATTTTCCTCACACTAGGAAGGAATGCCATCATCTGCGAGCAGCACACTTCTGAGGAACAGGGCTACACTTAGACTTTTCCTTTTTTATTTGTTTTACAATCCTTTATTTTTCAGATACTGCATTTAAATAGTCAAGATTGCACCCACAGGGTGAGTATTTGTATGCTTCCAACTCACTTCAAGAACCTTTACCTCCTTCTACTGTTCCACATAAGAATTTAAACACCCACTGCTTTCACCTGGTACATTTTTGTTAGCTGAAGAAGCAGAAAATATTCAGCTTATGTAGGTTAAACTCCTACTCCTCAGATAAATCCATGTAAAGGATGGCCATATGGCATATACAGAAGAATACCTGTCCTGGTTTTGGCTGGGATAGTTTATTTTCTTTGTAGTAGCTGGTATGGGGCTGTGTTTTGGAAATGTTGTTTTGGAAATGGTGTTGATAACTCAGGGATGTTTTAGTTATGGCTGAGCAGGGATTACACAGAGCCAAGCCGTTTTCTACCCCTCACCCCATCAACGAGGGGGCTGGGGGGCACAAGATGTTGGGAGGGGACACAGCCAGGACAGCTGATCCCAAGGGATACCCCAGACCATATGGCATCATGCTGAGTGCATAAACCTGGGGAAAAACTGGCTGAGATGGCTGCTTAGGAACTGGCTGGGCATGGGTCAGTGGGTGGTGAGCAATTGCCCTGTGCATCACTTGCTTTGTACGTTCCAATTCTTTTGTCATTGTCATTATTAGTGCTGTTGTTGTTGTAATCGTTGTTATTATTATTTTCCCTTCCTTTTGTGTCCTATTAAACCTATTAAAGCTGTGTCTCAACCCACAAATTTTACTTTATTTTGTCCCCAAGCTGTCTCCCTCATTCCCCTGGAGTGGGGGGAGGTGAGTGAGAGGCTGTGATGTTTTGCTGCCTGTGGGTTAAACCCTGACAGTACCATAGCTTCTCATTTCACATCACTGTAACCCTTTCTTTGCTGGAAATTTCATCAGAGTAACATTTCATGACTGCTTGCCATGTCTACCTCATGTCTGCAAGTATTCTGAGTCCTGCTACTCTCTTTACTTATGGTACTTCCATCCAAAAACCCCACAGTAACCATAAACAAATACCTTTATTACATTTCTAAGGAACGAGCTGATGCGTCACCAAAAATCTCAGCATTAAAATTTAGCCTCTTACCTGAACTTCAGTCAGTTTCTACGTTGTGTGACACATGCAAAATGAAAAAGTTTGTGATAGTAGTGTAATTGGATTTCTTAAGAGGGAGAATTTGCACCTTACCTGTCCATTTCGAATCTGGAAATGAATCTGGAAAGACTGTTATCCAGGTATTGTTCAGATGCAGAAGAAGGTAATATGATGCAGTGCTGGAGGAAAGCACCCCCTCAGGTGCCTCCTTTCAAGGGAAGTAGGGATGCAAACTTGTCAGGGATGATTGCTTTCCAGCGATCTTGGTCACTGATGGACAGAAGCGCAGCAATTCCAAAACCAGCTGGTGCAGCAGCTCTTTGGCCTCACCAGGCTATGACCCAGCCCCAGTACTACATCTCCTCTGTCTCAGGATGGAACAACAAACAGCACCAATCCCCCACATCTTACAGAAAATGTCCTGAAAAGTCTTCAAACAGAGCAAAATTTAAAAATATAGAAAACCTAGTTTACCCTTCTATTACTCATCTCAGGTTCACTCTTGCAGCTGTCTATGCAGCTGCCTAGACTTCCAGAATTAATTAACTATAAATTTCTATTGTGGAACTTGATATGGTAATGCAGTTTTAGCTGATCCTATGTACAATCTATGGGATTGATGAGTACACTTGCATCATTGCCACCCCCCGCTCCTATTTATTCTCAAAAATTAATCTACACATTTAAAAGTCTTTTCTTTGTGCCTTTGACATTTCTGTGTCATGATGTAACAACCTATTTCTTGTGCTGGAATTCATTACACTTACAGAGTGAGGAGAGAAATCTGAAAGCCTCTGATAATGGGAATACTTGTCTAAAAACATATTGATAGAAAGTCTACCATCTAAACACTAGATATTCTCATTTTCTAGCAAAATCTGGATTCATTCTTATAGTGAGAGCAAAAATATCATCTGAAGGGGACCAGTAGTCTAATTAATTGAATATATTAAAAGTTTCTGGTTTTGACAGGTAAGAGGTAGCTGTCAGTCTTTTCAGCACTTTGTGAATTACTTCTGTCCTTCATTATCCCAAAAGAGTATTATTGCTCTGTTTCTTGTGAGTGTAGTGAGCTAGAACAGCAGAGATAATAGGTTATTATAGGAAAATTTGGCTTTGACATTTATATGATAAATTTGAAGCCAATTAGAGGGAAAATACTCCGTTAGATAAAGTGAGTGTACCAATTACGGCAGTGAAGAGTTATTGCTAATGGCATAATTGAAATTTATAGAGTGGTGGTCCCAGCACTGTAGAATTAGATTGCATAAATGATGGCAATAGCAGGCATGTAAACATTTTTGTTCCTAGTCATTTACAGGCTGAGGATGGAGGGAGGTTTTTTTTTATTAGGATTCCATCCTGATGTTAAAAATCCAGAGCTACCAGGAAAGGACTGATGTGAGGCACTCACCTTCTTCCATAAGTTCTAGCAAAAAGAAATGAAATAGCCCTTTTTGGTAAAAGTTGTATGCATTTCCACGGAAATTAAATACACGTATAAAGAATCATTAAGAAAAAGTAAAAATAAAGCTTTTTATGGGGAGAATTAAACAAATATATAACTTAATATGAATACCAAACTACAGGGGAAACAGAAAAATATTTGGTCAAATTTAGGCATAGAGGTGGAAAAAAGGGGGAGGTTTCTGCCTTAGATATTGGATTTTAAAATAACCTCATGAGGAAACTACATGAAATTCAATTTATAGCAGTTCAAAACTAGATGGAGAGATATGCTGGAAGATAAATATTAGAGAAACTCATGTCAGACTACACCAAAAGGACAGGTTAGCCAGGATTTGATTGAAAACTTGCCAGTCATGCTTTTAAAAATTCTGCATTTCCAAAAAGCCTTAAAGAAAGCACAAAAGTTGGGCAAACGGTACAAGTAGGGAACATACTGAAACCCCTAGTTGTGATGTGCTCTATTTCTGTTTGTTTGCTCACGTTCACATCCAACTGTTCCCTCCTGCCTCACCTCCTCTCATGCTGCCAAGGACCCAGCACGGGGCTGCAGCTCTGCCCCAGAACATCAAAGGCTGGTGACAGAGGCAGTGGCTCAGCTGGGAGCCAGATCCATGCTGGACACTGCTGCCTGACCCCACAGAATTCCAAACTTCTCCTGCCAACACTAAAGGCAGGTCTGGGGTGTTCAGCAGCACCCAGCAAATGCCTCAGTGAGAAGGGCAAAAGGAGCTCTGTGATCACCACCCCAAAGTTCTGCAGGTTCAGATGCAGAGCAAAATCTAAAAGAGGAGCTAGTGTCCACCCTATGCAGTGCTATGGTGGGGTACAGCTCTGGGAAATGAGAAATACCAGCATGAGGCCTGAGAAGGGCACACAGGACATATTTTAAATGCCATTGTCACCACGCCAGCCTATCAGATTTGTATTTCAATACAAAGAGGTCCCACACCTTGAACATGCTGATCATCTCCACTGACTTGGGGGGAATTAGTACTTGGTGAGGGCTTGGCACAGGTTTCCCAGAGAAGCTGTGGCTGCCCCATCTCTGGGAGTGTTCATGGCCAGGTTAGATGGAGCTTGGAGCAACCTGCTCTGGTGGGAGGTGTCCCTGCCCATGGCAGGGGTTGTGATGAGATGGTCTTTAAGGTCCCCTCTAGCCCAAGCCACTCTATGATTCTATGATTCTATGAATTTGGACATTCACCTGCCAAAAAAACTGAGTTCATATGTGCCAAAATAGGAGTTAAGGCTTAAATTGAAGCTAACTCAAGACCTTCAGCTTCGATCATTTTGGTTATGGTGTACCAACCTGAAAAACCTTGGTGCACATGCAGAGTTGGATCTGTAACACTGTGCTGGGCTCTGGTGAGATCTAAAGGACTCTGTTCTGCTTTCACCCACTCCACAGGAGGAACAGACGGACACAGGTTTACTCTAGGATGTTATTCCTCAGATAAACAAGATGTTCCTCAAGCAGCAGAACCCATAAACCTGGTTCTTTATAGATTTGGGTCTTTTCTCCTCTGACCCCACACTCCCTGTAAGCAGCACCATTATCCCCCTCTCCTTCCCCTCACTTCCCTTTGCCCCAGGGCTGAACTCTGCAGGTGAGCAGAAATCCCTGCAGAAGACAGGCTAGAGGCAAACACACTTCCCAGCAAACAGCTCCCACAGGACAAGTGTGCAGTGCTGGAGTTCAGCCTGCCTTTTCCCTGAGGGCTAATCTGGATCTCTCCTCCTCAATCTGATCACAATCTTTTTTGCAAAGATAAGATAGAAGGAACATAATTTACTTTCTATTTCAAAAGTTTCCAGCTGGTAACTGGAGAGGAAAAGGACCCAACAATCACATATCTATTGTTTCCTTTAGAAAGTAGGTGAAAAATAAATTTGATACACTATTTTTCACTAATGTAGCTAAAATAAAATAGCAGATATCCATTATGGGCACAAAAATATGTACTGAAGCTAAGGTTACTTTGTTGTTTCCATTGTGGACTTTGTTTCCTGAGCTGTCATCACTTCACTGAAATTTTGCTGCCTACTGGGTTTTCTGCAGTTGGAAATAAGGGAAGCAATAGTCCCTGTACTACTTACTGCAGAGTAAGGGATGAGACAGGAGCTTAAATCATTTCTGGCTGGCCAGCTAATTTCTTCTTCACTTATCCTGCTTATAGGACCCCACCTCACTCCTGCAGCTACTGCAGCCCAAATAGTATTTTAGACTTCATTGACATCTTCTCTGTTTTCAAAAGCCAAATGATACAAAAATTGTATACAGATACAAAATATTACCAGTTATTCAGCTACACACACAAACCCCCTTCCTTCCAAAATGTTCTCTCACAAATCCAGCAGTTATTCCTCCTCCATCCAGTTTCTAGTCAATTCAGCATATTTCCAATTTCTCTTCTGTGAGCTTCACATCCCACTCCCATTCCACCAGATGTGTGCAGTGCTCCCCTCCACACCCTGCCAGCCGAGGTGAGTGATTCTCACACCCCTGAGGAAAAGTCATGCCTTCCCACCTGCAATCCTCATCTCTGCCCCCTCGGCCAGGGGCACAACTGTTAGAGAACACAACCATGAACATCATCCACGAACATTTCCGTACGCATCCCCAAAGGCTGCGTACAAGGGATGGAAACTTCCAAGGAACTGCCCTGACTGTGCTGTGTTACCTGGTATGTCAGCTGGTCTCTTATTGAGGGACATTTCTCCTGCCTGCTCCCTGCAGCAGAAGTCTGCAGCCATTAAGGCATTAGTGCAAAGCATGCACGTATGCACACAGAGCTGTGCTGCTACCTCTGGGTTATGTTTAATGAATGAAGCGTGCCTGAAGCGCCCTGGGACTCAGCCTATCCAAATTGCTTGTTCTGAGGATGCCAGTCTGAGCTTCAGCCTCTTATGCTTAATGTTATACAAGGGACTGCTTGTAGAAGTAGAATGGAGATTGCCTCTTAATTTTGACTTATTTTCCTTTCGTGTACAACATTACCATTTGAGAATGCTGGTGTGGTTCCCTCCCTCATTTCCCTCCACTTAACTCACAACATTGCAACTAAAATTTCACCAGTTTAAAATGCTTTTAATTCATTGGGCCTTATTTGCCTTTTTATTCTTTGTTTAAAAAGCTCAGTGCTTCTTGATGAAATTTAACCTGTGAGCAGGAAGATGCTCAAAGGATGGGCAGAGATTTAAAAGCTCGAAGGCTGGAATTTTATTTATGCTAAATATTGCTGACTCCATTTGGCCTTTTAGCCAACTCTGATCTAGTTTAGTTCACTCTTCCTAGGCCTCCTGCCAAAGCAGAACTTGCTTTTCTTTAGTATGCTTAGTGTATTTTTATTATCACATCAGTGCTGTATCCTTTGCCCTACTGGGGAGCTTTATTTCAGTTCCAGTTTATTATTTCCTATGATCTGCTCAAAGTGGAATTCAGTTGTTTTGTTTGTTTTTTTTTTGCTGAACCATCTAGGGTAGCAAAATGAAAGAACAATTTGCTATTTCACTGCTCCATAACACTTCCTACAGCAGGTGAATAACTGGATTCAGGTTCAAAAAAAATGTGCATTTGATAATTTATTGACAAACGCTTTGGTGCACCAGCAAACAGATTTTTTGGCTACAAGCCCACATTAACAGTTGACACAAACACTAAAGCCTCAATTCTCTTTGCTGTAAACCAAAAACAACAAAAGTAAAAGCAGCAGATCAGCATGGAAAGTGACACCTGAATCAAAGTCTATTTTCATCACAGTAAAATGAGAATAAACTTATCTGCCCTATTTTATCTCAGTCCAAATGAACAGAGTTAAAATCTAACCAATTTTTTAAAAGCACGTAAGTCTCCTAGACAGAATCCTCTCCATTTCTCTTTTCCTTCTCCAAATATCAATTCTAAACAGTGTTGCCAGGTAGATACATTGAATAAGAGACACAATTACCTTCTATTCAGAGCTACTCCCTGTATGCAAGCACCCTAGACAGCTTTGGACTGAAATTATAAACTAGTATTGATGAAACAATTTACTTCAGCTTTTATGTTCGCACTCAAGGATGTATCAAAACAAGCTCTAATGGTCAGATTTCAAAAGAAGCTGGTAGGAGAGCTCCAGCTGGGAACAACGACAGCAGCTAAGCCTGCAGCCCTTTCAGAAGTGCAGCCTGATGGTATCCAGAATTGTGAATCATTCAGAATAGTATATTTTCTTCTTTTGCCTTCTTTAAAGCTATATAAGCCTATGTTTTCTTGCTGCTTTACAGCTTCCTCTGCCAACAGCCCTGTAATCATTAGATGAATTACCCAAGCATGGCAATTACTATAGAACAGATGCTCATAAAAAGAAAAACAAAACAAAACAAAAAAAACCCAACCAAAAACAAAACAAAAAACCCATCAAACCTCCTCATTCCTACAATAATATAATATACTTTCTTTTCAAACCTCCTCATTCCTACAATATAATACACTTTCTTTGTATAACTGATATTTTTGTTAATACTTCTAGAACAATAAATGTGCACTTGCAGTGATCCTTCTACTTCAAAAATAAACAAAACAACTTTTTAAAAGGATATAGAAACCTATTTCTCTCATGGTTAATACCTAGTACAGAAGAGATAAAAATACTATGGAATACTCAGATTGTAAATAAAGAAAATAGGAAATGTAAAAAATTCTTAAAGTATTTGATTTAGGAGTTTATGGCCCCATTTTCAATACACCTTCAGCTGGAGGATGCCAATGGGCCTGATGAGCAACAGGAACCTACACCCTGCTGTTCCTCCATGAGAGTTGGACCTTTACTGTTGTTATATTTTTACAATTTAAATTTTCATGCCAACTCCAGTACACAATAATCATTGCTGGTGAGAAAGCTTTGTTTAATGTGCTTTGAAGATGACAATGACAATAGTACTTGCATCTATAAAAAGGTTATTCTGGAACATTTACCAACAAAAACAAGCACCTTCACAGTCATTTCCATTCCTTGCACCTCCTTCTGGTTGTTTTTGGGAAATGTTCCCACTTGCTGTTCCTCAAATGTTTTCTTCAAAGCATGTGGTGCTAAAAAATCAAGGGACTGTGTTTTGTCCCTGTTCTGCATGATGCATGTAAAGCAGCAATCACCAAAAGCAAAGAAATTAACCCCCCTCTTTTTTACTTCTTTTTCCATCTGTTCTCAATGGGTACACTATTTTAGACCATAAATTGGTGATATTAGCTGTTAAATCTTGCTGAAATTACTTCTGTGGCACGTAATCCACAATCAGTGCTTTTAAAGTTTACATCCTTGAATGTGTAACATACTCACTAAAGCTCATGGGGTTTACCCCAAAACATTACCAGGATCTGGCTGCAAGTGGCTTCCAACAATATTTGTAATTTTGTTTCATTTTCACTTTTTGCAAAGTACTTTTGAAAAGTCACTTTAACAAGAAATTTCATTGCCTAATGGGCTGTGACCATTCATGATAGGATTTCATTTTAAATTCAGTTCATTATGGTGTCATTAGGGAAGATGTGACTTGTCTTATTGCATCTTACCATTTACCACGATTTTTATATCCATTATTAGTTTGGATTTCCAAAGTAAGATATTCACTCATTATCTGATTAAATGCACAGCAGAAGTCAAAGTGGAAGATGATGAATTACCTTATGGCAAAAAAAAAAAAAAGCAATGAACCGAATCTCAACAAATCTGTCTCATTGTGCTCATTCTTTACCTGCTCTTTGCAGATCACTCACTTAAGCACTACTTCTTTACCAGAAAAGCTGAAATTTTAGCCTAATGAACTGCCTTTGCTTCCTCTGCATCACTTTAGCCTCTGACCACCTTTTTGTACTGAAGTACAACAGCAACAAGGTCAACTGCACCATTTCCAGCAAGCCAATCTCCTGTAAAACAACTGGCTGTGACTGGCAGTCACAGTGTCAGGGCAGCCAATGGTGTTTCAAAAATACATTGAGTCCCAAGAGATCTTATGGAGAAATTAAACTTCTTTTTCCATTGCACTATATTTAGAGCACAGCTCTAAATATTTAGAGCACAGCTAGATGCTGTTTACTTAGATTTACAGCTGTGCTCAAGCCACAGACAAAAAAAAAAAAAAAAAAAAAAAAAAAAAAAAAAAAGAACAAATAACATGAATGAACAATTTAGGAAAGAATTCTCCCAAATCTTCAAGTTTAATTTTGACAGTGATGCTCTCTAAAAGCTGACCAATGTTTATTTTGTTGCAGCTGGAAATGAAGCTCAAATCTCATTCACTTGTTTTTGATTAAGATCTCAAAAGCCACGAGACATTAAAGGCTCTGTGATCTTTCTTTCTAACAGCACAGTAAGAGCAGCCCTTGCCCTTCTCCCACTAGCTCTGTGTGAACTCTTCAAGGTGAAGGCGGGCAGACAATATCCTGATAAACAGTGAATTCATGCCTAAATGGTTATTCATTACTGCCAGCTGAAATTAATCACAAAATCAGGCCAAAATGAAAAAAACAAACCAGTAGGAAAAGAGTGGATTATTTTCAGACTACTTCAAAATCAGATTTTTCAGCTTTTCATCTTTAACTGGAATTTTCTTTTTTCAATGCCTTTTTTTGGCCTATGTTTAGATAAAGTCAAACCAATTCCCATGAAACTGAAGTATTTCAATTTGCATTGAACAACTGGTTTCCAGTTAACAAAAAAAAAAAAAGTTTTTACAAGTCTGATCACTACTTCTCCACCCATTGCAAAACTGCAAACCATTAGTAATAGTCACCTTGCTTGGACTGCAATTCAGATTTTCCCCCCTCAGTTTACATTTTGGCCAAAACACTGAAAATGCCTCACATTTGCCAAGCTCTATTCAAACACAAAGGATTATGGCTGAGTGCTCTGGAAAACTCTTTAGAGCTGTGGGAGATGACAAGTGCTCCAATACCTTTGCTTTTGTTTGTACAAGCTGTAATAGAGTTGGTGGGCACCAGATTTCAGTACCACATATTTGAGATACTCAAGTGATGTTCTCCAGGCAGTTTCTTAAGCTTTTTGTAGCTTTTCTGGTACGGGAGGCTTTTTTTTTTTTCTTATCGGCTTTTCATGTATTATGATCCAAGTATCAGAACTAGACAAGATGGAGATTTGTTCAGTGCTGAACTCTTCCAAAGATCCAATCCACATTTCTGAGATGAGAAGCTGAAGCAGCAGAAATATTCTGCGTATTAGCAGCTTCAAATTCCATCTTGCAGGAGTGGCAGATCACATCAGTATGCACTTTTAGATCTATTACAGCAATATCAGCAGTCCTTGATTTCTCAAAAATGGTGTTATTTGTGAAGGTAGAGCAAGCTGTCACCATCTGACAGGTTTAGATTATTTCACTGGGGACAACCACTGCAAGGCACAGACAGCAATTGATTCATTTCTCGTCACGCTACTCAGCACCTACTGCAGAGCCAAGCTGGGTTAATGCAAAATTAAAAGTTACCACCTTTGTGCAATCTTTATTCACTAGCCATAAATATAGAGCAAACCCCATTTTACTGTTAGTGTTTGCATCTTAAGTGCCTTACTGCTTTACTGCTAATTAAAAAAAGAAAATCATTGAGCCTTAAAATCTAAGAAATCTTGTGCTCCTTCATTCCAAAACAATCCTACATGTTGCAAAGATGCCCCATGCTGAGCTGGGCTGGTCAGGTGGAGAATCAGTGGTTCAAGGACAAGCACAAGCAAGTACTGAATACAGTTTTGCCCCTCAGTGATTAATTACCCCTTGTGCCTTTCCATTCCCATCTGAGAGAACAACGCTCTGGGATTTTGGCTACTAATGAAGATTTTGAAATTCCAGCACAACTTACGTCTCGCAATAATTATTTTCATCCACCTTTCTGCTGCATTTAGATATTGCTACATCATCAGAGAAAAAAGAAATCAATGAAAGAATCAATAATGGTAAATATATGTGCACACGTACTACCCCCATGTGTGTGCACAGCCCAATGCATATTTGGTTTACTAGACTTGCCCAGAACTTCTATTATCATTTAAATTATGGGACATGACTAAGTGACATCCAGGATTTTGAAAATTCAAAACTAATGGATCTCAGCCTTTTAAAAGAACCTTTGAGAAACACAAAGATTTTCCCTAAGTAATTTTTCTATTGTGTAGAAAGGGATGGGTTTTGCATTGCTGTGCTTGTCTCCTTCCCCATCTGAAATGAAGTTTAATTATTGCTGCAACTCTGTGACTTGTGCCTCTCTATGGCTTTGGGGTCTGCTTTTGATTTTTAATGTGACCTGTGACAGGCAGCACAGAGAAAAGAACAGGAAATCTCTGGGGAAACTGAGAAATAAGCCTATTTGGAACTTAGATTGATTAATTTTATGAAGAAAATTAATAGACTGATACTGCTAAAGATGTTTTTACTCCAGCATGTAATAAAATGAACAAATGTTATTTCTTTCATGCTATGAAGAGAGAAATTTAGAAAAGTTTTGTACCTACATTTACAAATCCCATAAATTCCAATCCCAAAGCATTTGAAGATCAATAAAGAAAAAACTTATACTTCTTTAACCCCCGCCCCGATTAATACTTTCAAAGTTTAAGTAAATGTTACATAACTTTTTGCCCACATGGAAAACCTGCATTGTGTCTAACTGCTGGACACAATTGAGTGAGAAGGAGAACATCAGAAGGAAAACTTATTGTCTGAAAGCTCAGCCCTGAAGTATCACCCCTGAGAATAGAAATCTGCTCCTCCTCTGACCCAGAACTCATTCACGGTATTTGGCAAGAACTCCTCTCACATGGGAACACTCCTGGTTTGCAGCTGCCTGGGCCTGAGCACTTGCAGTTGGGTTGGCAGGACTTGCTGAATGTCATCAGCTGCAGCTGAGATCAATTATAGCTGTGCTTTAAATGCTAAGATGTCTTTTTTTAAAAAAGAAGAAAAAGAAGAAGAAGAAAAAGAAAAAACCCTCTACACGTTGGTCTAGAAACCCCAGACTGAGTGACATTTCCTACAAGTTGAGAATTTTTGGCTTGACCTTTCCAGGCTCCCGTTTCCCAGGTGTAAAGCAGGAATCTCACTTGCTACTCTGGAAACTGTTACGGGAAGGTGAGATCATCCATATCCATAAGAGCCTTGGAAAACCTATTGAAAAGCCCTGGAGAAATGCAATGAGTAAGTGAAGCTTTATTCAATGCAGCACTTGGATAGTTATTAAAAGGCAGTTTTTCAAGGCCACACACACTATGTAAGGAGTACAAAAAATACTGTGTAAATCCTCCTAGGATGATATGAGAGCAAGTGAAGAAGGCAGGAAGTCCTAATTTATCAGTGACCAGAGAGAGCACAAGCAAGAAGTTGACTCGAAGGTTCATGTGTGTCCTTAATGCTGGGCTTTCTCATCTGAGTGTTGGAATTTTCATAAAATATTCTTCTAAATGTTCAGGGTTGTTTTTTTTCTTTTGCTTTTAGTATTAAAAGGCTATTTCAGCCAAGCTGACCAAAACAGAACAACTTGAGAGTAAAAATACCACATTATGTGTGTCAGAGAAATGCAGTGAAGATGATTTATCACCAATTACTGTGGAGATGATGTGTCTGAAATCGAGGTCTCTCCATCAGGGCAAAAATGCTTGTGTCATTAGAAATGATAAACAGAGGACCAAACTCATCAGTAGCCAGCTGGAGGCACTTCCAACAGCACACAGGAGTTTTCAACTTTGATGTCAACAGTTCAGCCTATGATATTTGGTCAGAAAAGTCTGTAGACCAATGTCAGTGATTCTTTGACTGAGGATGAATGGAAGTCTGATCCTTGGTTACATTAGCAGGCCAGGAAGGTGGCAGTGGCAGTGAAATACTGGCTGTGCCCCACTCCTTCCTGCCTCTCACCCAAGTGAACACTCAGCACACCACAGTGAGATGTGGTTTCCTCTCCAGGTCAAACTACTTGCAGCCCAGTTACATTTTCAATTTCTGTGCTGAATAACAAATACAGGAGTGACTTTGAGCCACACCTATGGCAAGCACATACCCTAAAGAAGTACTTGGTGCTCTTCTTGCTTGCATGCTTTTAACATTTCATTTCTCCCAGCAAAAATTTACTGAAGATGTCCTCCAACATGTTTGTACATCCAAATATTTATAAAGATCTTAGGGAGATCTCTCCTAAACTCCCACCTAATGTTATTGATGCATCAGATATTGCCTTTTCTTTTAGTAGGACCATCTGGAAAAGAATGACAAACCCCATAACACATCTGGTATTTAACCAAACACAAAATACAGCAGGAATATGGCTGCATTTCTACTGTGCCAGGGTGGTGCTGCCCTGCCCCAGCAATGGCTGCACTTTTTTCACTTCATATCTGTGTCTCTCTGAAGCCAGTGGAGCCCAACCTGAGAACAAGTGTGCCATTGCATGCTGAGCACTATGTGGGGGGAAACAACAATTCCCTTACCATGTCCCAGTAGATCAAAGTGTTCTCCCATCCTTCAGAAATGCAGTTGCAGGTGGGCAGTGAGGATAAAAAACTGAGGACACTGGGAAGACAAAAGTGGGTCTCAAGAAAGCAAAAACCATAGATGAAGTACAGACAAAACCCAAGATCAGCTTCCTTGCAGCCTAGATACATTTAATCTCCCTATCACAAGATACACTAAATGCAGAATTGCATTGCACCTCATTTGTAGGCCCACTCTTCCTTACACAAAAGCATTTCAAAAGCAACTCATACACCATGAAAGGCTGAAACTTGATGGCTTCTTGCCAAAAAGAAGGTAGCTAAATGTCATATGATTTATTATTTTGCAGGAGTAGCTTTTGCCTGCCACACTCATCACCTTAAATAATGTTCAGCATTGTTAATTCCAGTGAGTGTTTTCTCAGCACATGGGACCGTTACATAATATCTGAGTAGGGATGACAGCAGCAGGACTTAATTATTTCAGGAGATGCACTGACTTAACATCATTGCCTTGTGCTCAAACCAGAGGTTTGACTGATGCTCCTGACTGGACACAGGAGATTTCCTTCCTACCAGTCTGCCTGGCCAAAGCAAACAGGCAGGAACTGGTGGGCACAGCTGGAGGTTAAACCCAACTTCTCCCTTGCTCTCCCACCACCGTGCACTCTGCAGCATGCCCTGTGCAGGCCACCCCAAGTCTCCCCTCTCTCCAGTGTGAGAAGCAGCATGAAGCAGGATGGTTCCCACATCCACATGGTGCAGGGCAGTTCTCTTACACTCTCTCTCACAGGATGCATTTTTAAACAGCTCCTTCTGCCAAAACTCTCATTTAAACCTCTTTTTTTTTTTTCCAGTGAAGTATATTAGCAGAGATAAACACAAACTATCCTTCAAAGCTGTCTATTTGGATGGTTTTTAGGTTATCCTCTGTCTTTCAGTGAGGAACAAACACATGAGCAGTCCTGTGTCTTAAGGTGCTTGGTTTTGTCTTCTGACTACTTCCTCCAGTGAAGCACAGATTCTGCTGGGTTTTCCAACTCCATTTCTGCTGAGAAGTCAAGCTGCCTAACCACGAACTGCAGAAAGTTTTAGCTATTGACCATCACTCTATTGATCAAATCTCTTTGGCAAAGACAACACAGCAGGTCTGTGTGTGTTTGTCTGTTTTCCTTGCTTCTAAATCAATTCCTGTCCCTATCCTGGGGTCCAAAGATCCATTTTTTTCCATTATTGAGGCAGGGCAATAGATGCTTCCAAACACTGCTCATGCAATAGATTTTAGGATATCATCCACTCCATCCATTCATTTATCCAATGATCAAGGATGCCTGATGTTCAAACCACAAGACATTAATTTCTCCCCTCTGATCTCATTACATTCTGGTTCAAAACTGTGTCCTGTTCCTAAGATGCTGATTCTATCAATTAGTTTTTTCTAGTGAACATTTTGTCACTTTAAAATTTGTGCTGAGCTTTGGTCAAAGTTCCAAAGTGTCGGGATTTTATTTTCATCTGGAAAAAAAATTAAGCCATTTTAGAGGATTATTTTCTTTATGTCACGGAATAATTTGCACCAGGAATTTGAAGAAGTGCAAGACTGGAAACTGGCCAAAGTATATGAAGAACCTGGTCACGGTAGTTGGCCTGTAAATACCAAGTCTCATTTCTCCTTCTCCAGAAAGCACACAAAGTGATCTGCAGCATTTTACTTCAGCTGAATGTCCCTTCCACCCCCTGCTCTGACAACAGTTTTAAGAGGAGCCTCACTGTGACAGTATCAGATTTTCTGTCACACCTCCCATACCCACATTTCAATTATCATGTTCCATGGGATAGCAGCAGCAAACAAGTTTAAGTAGCTTTTTCCACATAGCTCTGTGGGCCCACACAGGCACGAAAAGGGATGACATCTAATTCATTCCCACTATTGTGTGTGATGAGAAACAAAGCTCAAGGCGACTCAGATGGGAACTGAACACTGTAATTGTGATCTGTACCTCTCAAAAAACCTGAAAGCTCTTAATATAAAAATGGCTCTGACAGAGCAGAGCCATATTGCTATTAT
This sequence comes from Nicator chloris, assembly GCA_013400495.1. NCBI lineage: Eukaryota > Metazoa > Chordata > Aves > Passeriformes > Pycnonotidae > Nicator > Nicator chloris. Next base: position 39,611 of record WAAE01024410.1, read on the forward strand.
ATTCAGTGTTAAAATCTGACTACTACTGGCACATTATGGTATACTATTTAAATCCACTATGCTCAGAAACCTCTTCCTTTCTTATCTGTCTCACTTTTTCACTGAACTGCACTCCTTTCCATTGCCAAAATGCTTTTGGAATACATTCTTCTAAACAACAGGATGGGGCCACATCCAAGCAGTGTCTAATACCAAGGGTCTTCCTGCAATAATTGCATTCCTATTAACTTGTTCTCATTTGCAAGGTGTATCAATTTCTGATCCAGTCTGAACTCCCCATAATTAATTAAGTCTGACTTTTTAAATGACGTCTTTTATCACAGAAAACTTTGCACATGGTACACTTGGTGTTCCCTTCACAATAAAAAGGAACATGATTAAAAAACTGACAATCATTTTCCATTGCAACACTTTTGGGCCACAGCCAAAAAGTTTGCATACAGAAATAAGCCTCCAGTGCCCACCTCCCCTTCTCAGAGCTAGCTTTCATTTTTCTTCTTACACTGTTGTCACAGACTCTCAGATATAAACTCACATGGTTGTTCAGTAGGAAAAGACAGGGATGAATCTTGGTCCACAGGGATTTAGACAGAAATCCCAAAGCACCACTAGGGCTCTTGTTATCCTCAGATCCTGACCAGGAGCTTTTGGCTGAAAACTGCAGTATTCAGTCCCAAATTTTTCATTCTCAGTTTTTATTATTTTGACCAAAAAAAAAAAAAAAAAAAAAAAAAAAAAAAACCAGGAAATTACAAAACCAAAACCAACA
>WAAE01024410.1:40394-58250 GCA_013400495.1 Nicator chloris
AAAAAAAAAAAAAAAAAAAAAAAAAAAAAGATAAGCAGGTAATTACCAAGTCACAACCAACACTAACCCTGCAAAGGATATGAAGTCATTTTGCAACATGACTTGTTGGGAAGATTAAAGATAAACACAGGTTAACCCATATGTCAAATAAGCACTGCCAGTGCTGCCCAGGCTCTGGCTACTCACTGAACTCCCCCATGTTATGGTATCACCTGAATAATGATGAGTTATGTCCAACATCATTACAATCAAATTCAGCCTCTACTTTACCTGGGAAAGCTCAATATTATTGAGGGAAGTAGCTGTGAGCTAAGGAGACCAAAAAGCAATTCTTGATTTCTAAGGACTGATTTGAAATATACACCAAAATTCATTTGCAAACCCAAGTCATTGCCTCCCTTCAAATCCTTCCTGAAATCCCCGTGCTACAACACACCCTGAACCTCCAACTAACCAGGAAACCACCCTGGCTCAGCAGCAGTGCACCCTTTACACCCATTTGTCTTGGATCATGGGATCTTCAGGCACAGGGTATGTTTTCTGTTTTGTATTTGTAGCATGACCAACACAATGACTGCAGTTCCTCTGCAGCACCAGGGGCCATCCATGTGAACATTCGTGAATTTTTGCCCTTTCATTTTTGATGCTTGTTAGATACATCATATAAAATGCTTCAAATAACGCTCAAAAGAATACTCCCTTATTTGCACAACTTCCTATTTCCTTATTTAAATGGCTCAGTGCTGTTCTTCCTAGGAATAGCACTTTTTGTAAGAGAAAGGAGGAAGGGGAAATCCACTTTTAGACCCCCTTTCCAGAGGGATTCCATACTCCTTCACCAAGTCTTTGTTCATATCCCTGTCCCAGCCTCTCTGACAAACATACTATTTGGCCTAAGAAGGCAATGAAGTAACATGGGGCTGCTGTCATCACCATGTGTGACCAATTCCTGTCACTTGCAGATCACTTATTGTCCTCTCTGCATTCAGCCCCTCGCCAGGAGCAGAGCTCCTGCAGGCAGTCAGGACGCCAGATGGGCAGCAGTGATGTGAACAAATCCTTCTTTCCAGCAGCCACTCCCTGGAGCTGCATCCTGCAGTTTTACTGCTCTCTCTGGCATCCTTTGGAAGTACCAGACTGATCAGCAAGAACTGAATCAACAATGCCTTGAGGAATAGGGCCTGTGTCCAAATCTATTTGTGATTTACAAGGGCACTGAAAGGACCATCCACTCCAAAATACCTGCTGCATCCCTGTCAACAGTGAAAGGTCACCAATGACCTTCCCATTGTTCTCCCAGCCACAGAGACTATGTCCCATTGCATATGGAGGGGAACTGTAGCTTTCTAGGTTCAGGTATTAACTTCTCACAACACTCTCCAGTATAGTCCCAGTATGGGACCAGCTTTTGCCCATCCTTGTCCAATTTGCACAGGTTCTTAGACAAAGAATTAAGCTAAGAAAAAAAAAAACAAAACAACAACTCATTGGAAAGTCTTCCCATAAAAGAGAAATAAAAAATATGAGCAAGTCACAGACAATTGTAACAACTTGGAGCCATCAGCTCTGAGAGGAGCAACCACTCTCCAATAAGCAAAGCAAACATGATGTCTGATTACATTAACAAAAAGAATATAATTCAAACCATATGTAACTGGATTTTAAAAAATTGCACAGATTTCTTACAAACTATGTTGATCAGTTCAATGACATTCCTGTGAGTAATGACAGTAATACAAAAAGGAACAAGAGGTAGAGCACTCTGTCATAATTCCATGGAGGTAAAAGAAAGGAAGTACTTAAGTAATTTAATAATGCAGTTGTAAAATATCTGTGTCTGGGTCTGCAAAGGGTTTACCAGGCTCACAGTCACAGGAAAGCAAGATACCAGAACATTTGAAAGAGGGGAGGGAGCAACATCTTCCTTCCACAGCAGTGTTTTTTGGATCTGTGGGGTGCCACATTCTAAACTAAATTATTATTTGTGACACTCAGCAGGAAACATTTTGCATATAAACAATTTTGCTGCATTAAACCTGCCAAAATGTGGTGCACTGATTGTATTTTTAGCTACAGCTAAAATGATGCTCTGGAAACTCAATACCAGTTTATTATGTTTATATAAAGAAGACAAAAAACGCAGTTATTCTGAGGCTGTTGAACTATGCTACTTTTACACGATGCACATGTTTTAAGTCCATGTTTCACACTTGGCCTATTTGCTTCTCAGAGGAGACAAACAGCAGAAAACTCACAAGAAACTATGAACTGCAAGGAGCTGGTGATGTGGGTTTTAGCAAGTCACAGCAAACAGAGACTCTCACCTGGGACCAAAGCAGCCATGCGAGCACAAAACAGAGCAACTCCATTCCCACTCTGCCAAGTGTCATCACACCTGCAACTCAATGGGATGGAAAATATTTGGTCATGGACAAGACAAGACAAGACTAGCACCTCTTTCCTTCCCTTAAAGTCACCAAGCTTGTTGTCATTTATTAGAAAGTAAAACATGAAAGGGAGGATGTAGGTGCATGGTAGTGTTAAAAACAAGGTCATTTGGGGACCAAAATTTCTGAGCCATCCAGGGTAGATGCCATTAGTTCATGTAAGCGAAGACTTCATTCAGAACAGGCAGACACATAGAAGATTAAACCCCCCCCATAATGATGCACACTCTTTTCTTCCTTCCATTTTGCTGTTCATAAGGATCATTTTACATTGCTTACTCAGAAAACAGTTGAGAAATTATGTGTAATAAATATTTCCTTAAATTGAGCTGGCAGAATCTATTTCTTCTTTTAAAATATATTGTTCCCAGTTTACTTATTACCCTGTGCTAGGACTTGCCTCTTAAAGAGAAATATTGCTTGAGGGACCACTCCTCATTTAAACAAATGCTATTAAGCTGGAGTGTGAAGATATAGCACGGAAAGTACCGAAAGGCTTCCCCGGCTGCACTAAATCAAACCTAATGGCTTGAGATAAAGTAAGTGGAGTTGTTCTTCTGTTCTTTGTCAGTATTAATATTTTAAGTTACAGCTCCTCACTAGACTGTCTCTGTTTCCATACCCTCTTATTTCAGGCCAGGAATTCTAGAAGGTTCCTCTTACGCACAGCTCATGGTTTTTTCCCTGGTGTTTTGCTGCTGCTGCTTCCTGACTATCTCGACTGCCTGACATTTACTGAGCTTGGAATAGTGCTCACATGACATTCAATTTTTCATCTGAATGCTTGTTAATCACAAACAAGCACCAGGCCAATTGCAAGCACGATTTACCTGGAATATGTGGTCTGGTAAACTAATTAGGGCAACATGGAGTGCTAATGCCCTGCTTCACAGAGGGTAATTACATCAGGAATTAAGAGCTTTCTGAAGCTTTTGCTCTTGAACTACAAATTGTTTCCTGACCTTTAAATATACCTTTTTTGCCTTGCAACAAGCAGTTTCCATCCCTGTAGCCCAAATCTCTCTCTTGAATGCACCTCAGAGTTAAATCTTCTCATGACTCTTTCCCACTCCCTTTAATTAAAAAGAGCTCTTCAAAGTATCTTTCCTGTAAGCACTAGATGGTCTTTTTGGCTGAATAAAAGATTTCTCAGAGGCCACAGAAACTCTCCTTCATATATTATAGTGCTCCAATCATTTCCAATAATGCAATTAGATCTTGGTGAATTTTTTTCAAAAAGCAGTAAAACCATCTGAGAGTGTGGTTTTAGAGGAATCAAAATTCTCATAAATTCAATTTCAGTTTAGCAAACAGATTCTGCCAAAGTGACAGCAAGGAGACATTTTTAGAAAAGTCCAAGCACTAACTTTTGTCAGTTTTTTGAGCACTAAAATCACCCAGTCTGGCAGTCAGAGGGACGCAGTTGCCAATGACTTTTGGCTGGAGGAAAGGGGAAGGATGGAGAAGATAGACCATGGATAATGATCAGAAAATATCTGTGGTGTGGCAGAAAGAATAGCAGCTTCACATAAGTATGTGTGGGATGAGGACAACCCAGGAAAGTGTAAGAAAGGCTTGAAAAGTGTGTAGAGAGAGGGTGTTTTCTTTTTTCCCATAGATAAATTATTTTAAGTAGTTAATGTTATAGAGAGTTTATAAAGAGTTTATAAACTCTCTATAGAGTCTATAGAGAGTTTATAAAGAGTGAGAAAGATATGTTTATTCACTAAAAAAGAGTGTATGGACAAAACCAGAGAGATCAAGGCAAAGAGCTGTAAAAGACGTGAAGAATAAGGAATCACTCTCAAGTAACATCAGGAAGAGAAGGAAGTCCAAACAAAAAGAAAATGTCACCAATGAACACAGGAAAATGATCTTCAGAGGAGAGCCCTGCAATTTCAGTGGCCTTTCTGAATGAACCTTTATGTAAAACATTACTTTGCAAGTAAATGGTTGGTAATGAAATGAGCAAACTCTCAGACAGACAGAGCCTGACAAACACTATCGAGGCTGCCAAAAGAGCTGGTGGAAGATATCAAAGAACTATTAGCATTCATCTTTGTGATCCTACAGAGGAGGGATAAGCTACTGAAAGACTGAAAAAAGATCAGCATAGTGCAGTTCTTTAAAGAGAGAAAAAAGGAATAGCTGGGAGATTTATAAATCAATCGGATTAACTCCAGTTCCTGCAGAAACAAATCAAACCATTTGTCAGAATCAGGAAGATAACAAGGAGATGAGATGCAGCCAGCAGTAGATTTGTTAAGAGGAAAGCATGACAAAGAAATGTATTTTATTTCTACAGCAGGTAGTGAACCTTCTGGAGGTAAAAACAGTAGCTATCATCGATCTCAAATCAAGACCTTCAATGCTGCTTCACTCACCAGTCTCAGAAACGAACCAGGGAAAATCTCTTGCTAAACTTTTTCTCTGCTGTAGGTAAAGCAGAGGGTGAAGTGTGGCTGTACTCAAAGACTGTTCCCTCATGGAACAATCACAATACATAAGGACCTACTCTTGGATGCTGCAGGGCCTGTCCCAAATCTCAGAGTGTTATCAAAATTTTCATTAATTATCAAGGTGATGGAATGGGGAGTATGTTATTAAATTTTCCGGTGAGGGGAAGTCTGGAAGTACTGTGGTCATAATGAATGACGCAGCCAGAATTCAACATGTTTTTACGAAATAGGGGAAAATATCTCTGGTATTCAGCCATGACATGCACTTTGCTGCTTACCTTAGATAGGATAATCAACTGCTGAAATTCAGAAATCCTAAAATTAAATGAGTCTGAGGGTAGTGGACTATCAGGTGAAGGTGGGCTGTGCAGTAATACCCTGTTGGGAGGATTTAATGAGAGGATAGTTTGCAAGCAGCACCTTCCCCTGCTCTGTGTTAACCTTATCTGAAAGACTGCAAAAATCCTAAAGAAACACCAAATTCCTGAGGTCAAATTTTGGGTTGTTGTTTTGTAGGTTTTGTTTTGTTTTTGTTTTTGTTTTTGTAATATAAGCAGACCATTAAGCCAGCACTGATTTGGAATCAAACCATTGTCTCTCACTCTGTTCAAGTATCAATTGCACCTCCACATTTCTTGCTGCTGTCCCCAGATCCCTCATTTGCAGTGACACACAGCCTCCTCTCAGGCTGTTGCTAAAGGGCAAGGACTACTTTTCATTCTGGGAGATGTGCTTGCTGCTTACTCCAGATTAATGGAAAATGAAAGCATTGGCTGAAAATTAAACAAGCAAAGGATTATTGAAAAACAGCAACTCAAGAATTCAGAGAATTTGATAATACTGGCAATGCATATACAAACTAACACAAATAAACTCCAGGGATTTGAGATACGGATGGGGCAAAGGAATTATTCTGTTCTAGCTGGTGTTGAAAGCAACTAAGCTAAAAGGGATAAGCATCACTTACATCCTCTTCTTTGACAGAGATGCCAGCTTCCCTCTCCTTATGAACATGCTCTCTCATGTTAAGAAAGGTCACAGCTTTTCTCCTCCAAGGAAATTTTTAGTCTTCTTCTTTGGAGTATTAGGCTTTGCTCTCTGCATGCAGTGCCACAGCACCGCTGTCCTGGTTGTGGTTTGTGCCAAGGGAGATCTGGTGTGCCTGAAAAAGGCATTTTTAGAATATGTTCAAACCAGCCTAAGCTTTGAAGCACAGCAAAATAGAGCAGCTTTTTGTGAATGCAAAATTTGCATTCAAACTATTATTCTGAGTGTCCTGAGTCCTTCTGAGTTCAGAGACTTCCAGGAGTTTGAGTGTAAACTTACAACACCCAAGTCCCAGTTAAAGCCTTTTATCTGTCTCTTGCAAGGAGTGAAAAATATCTAGACACGTTTCCATAGCTGCTGTTCCACCACATCTGTCTCAAATCCAGGTTTCCATGCAAGTGAGTGCTCCAGCACTAGCACACATTTGAGTTCTGCTCTGTCAGCTGAGGGTCCTTCCCCAAGCTGCCATTCCCCCCTAATGCTCACAGCCACAGGAAACTTCAAACTTCAATGCCTATCTATTGAGACAGTAATATACAACAATCTAGCTGAATGTGTGTATGTGTGTGTGTCCTAGCTTGACAGTGCCTGGCATTAAGGACTTTATTTTTCCCAGATTCCTGTCTCTGTGAAACTGTGCCACCAGGCTCATCTACAGTCCGTGTATTACAATCCATTGGAGCTTCAGAGGCTCTTCTTGATTTACTGTCAGAAGCTCAAGGATATGAAACACAAAGCTTCAGCTGCTGCCACAGCAAAACTCCAGACATCAGGGAGCAAACAGAATGACCAATTGCACCAAGATAACAGGATATTTATGATTTGCCAGGCAAAGCAGTGCATTCTAACCACAAGCACTCCTATTTTCCTTTATAATCCAATCTATACATTCTTGTACATGAACAGCACATCAGAAAATAAAAGGTATTTGAAAACAGTGCATGTAGCTTCAAATGAAGAAATTTCTTTTTTTCCCATCTGATTCACCAGCTTGGGAATTCAGCTGTGAGAAAAAGCTTTTAAGATACTGGACACTGGAAGTGTTCAAGAGAAATGATTTCTCAAGACAATAAAGTTTAGACTCGATTGTAATGTTTTCTGTGGCTAACTGGAAGACCAGATGAAAAGGCAGAAAATGCCACACTTCAGAAGGTGGTGAACTGGAAATGAATCCACATTTAGCTTATTCACATTTGTGGGGAGGCCTTCACAAATATTTGAAAGTGTTCAAAAGAGAAATCCCATGGGAAGAAACACAGGACTGTAAGCAACACTGAAAGTTGTCCTAAAGCTTTTTTTTTTTTTTTTTTAAAATCATTGCCCCAGAACAATATCCTTCTTCCTAACAGGTTTAAGGGAAATGTCATTATTTTATTAAAGTGATCCATCTATTCCTTCAGGACTGGCTCTGTGGCAGTGCTCTGGATTCAAGAGGATGTTATGAGCTGCAGATTCCAATATAAACCTGAAAGAAAATAGCCACTGAAAATATTTCTTCAGCAGTCTCTGAAATGTGGTCAGACATTATCATAGAGGGGATACTATCAGCTTTAGCACCACTGACCCAATTCTGTTGGAAGGGTTCATGTCTCTGCAAACAGGATATAACAAGACACAGCCAAGAAGAAATTGAAAAAATATGTCAGAGAAGTTAAAAAAAGCATCAAATACAATGCCTGACATGATTTTGGTAGCTTCTCACCTGTTATAGCACACAAGTCGTTAGAAGTTGGTAAAACCAGAATTCTGGAGTAAGATAAACCCACCAGTATCTTCTCTGGGCTAAAGATAAGAGAAATGGCATGGCATCAGCTGTATCTGGGCCACTTGTGAGACCTGGCCCTGAGAGTGATGCTCACACAGGAGATGGGCTCTTCACCAGAGCCCCTACAAAACAGAGAAGAGTGCCTACCCTGACATGACTGATAAAAATTGGCTACACCTGTCATGGCAATGCTTGCTACACTCTGCACCATCCCAGTGGGGTAAAATCCATTTAAAATTCACTCTTCAACTATTTCAATCCAATAAAACTGACTGTTAGCACTAGCACAAAATTCCTGTTTTGGTACAGAAATTCAAGCATATGAGCCAAGTTCATACACCCCTAAATTTAGGTGTGGAATAGGAATTAATATTCTCTGAGAATCTGGCCTGGAGATGGGCATATGATCAGCCTCTGAAGAGAGCACCATATGTTGAGTCCAATATTTTTAAATCTCATTTTCAGAACCTTAAACTCTGCACTGAAATCAGAATTAAGGGAGGCACAAGTGGAGCATGTGGGACAGCAGTATCTACACCTAAGAGCCAGCAGGTTAAACAAGCATCTTTATTGGCCCCAGGAATGATTAAATAGACAGGTCTTCCCTCCAGTTTGGCTTCTTACAAAAAAAAAACCAGACTAAGACAGAGCTAAATAGAGCACACTTGTCAGCTGGAACAGCCCTTCCCTTCTGCAGCACAAGAAAGCAGGATGAGGGAGGCTCAAGGAATTTAATGACACCTTTCTAGACAAAATGCTGAACTTGTGTATGTGTGGACCCTTCCTGCTTTAGACACCTCCTTCTCCTCCACTGCACCATTCCCAGAGGCCTGTCAGTGGCCTTTCCAAGTCTCAATATCAGCATAGCAGTTATCCTGTTACACCTGAAGGATAATGCTGTACAATAGGTACTTTGACTTAAAGGAAACGAAACGTTACTTTTGTATGTGCAAAAGAGACAGGGTTTTTTTGCTAACATGAACAATGCTCTTAGCATTATTAGTGAGCAACTATTTTAGAGGTTCCAGCAGCCTCATGAGTTCCCAAACGACACAGTTCAGTTAAATGTCCAGTGCCAGACTTGTATCCAAAAGCAGGGTTTTCATCTCTCCCTTCCAGCCTGTTATAAATACTGAAAGCAAGAAGCCCCATGACCTTCCTTAGAAGAAGAGGTGCCACTCCATGCTCCTTCCACCAGGGAGTTTACAAAAGCCAAACACCAGCACTCCCCCTGGGGTACCACAAGAATTAGTTACGCTCATTACCAAACTGGGCTCATTTAGAACACAGTGCTCCCCATTCTCCTCTCTATTTGTTTCCAATTTTCTCTTTGTCACAGAAGTCTTGGATTTAGGACAGTCACTTATGAGGAAGAGCTCACATAGGACATCTGTAAAATAACAAGAGTAATACCCTTTTATATGGGATATTTATCTTTCTAAGGTACTCAAAATTATAAGCTGATCTAGAGAACCAGTAGAGATCCCAGCTTGACAGAATAGTCTTATTTCTAACAGGCTAATTTTTAGGGTCAATTACTGTGACATGTTAAAGAGCAAGAACCAGCTTGTAGTTATCTCTGTGTAAATATTTTATTATCTATGATATTTGTTACATAGCAAATCAGTATCCTTCTTACTCTGACATGCAACTGGTTTCTGACAGTCAAACCACATCAGTGCATCCTCCTGCCCTGTGCTCTGCTACTCCTCCTTGCTCCTGGAACATGAATGTCTATAAACAGTCACTCCTTGTGCCCTGCAAGGTAAGAGCTATTTTAAATGCTGAAGACTTCAGCTTACTTACAAACAAAGGTTTCTGCGCCACCATGAGCGAGTCAGCCTGACTGCTCAAATCCCCTATTCCCTTCTCATGAGACTCCTGTGTCTTTTATCATCTCAGAAGTGCCAATCTAATGCACCTAAAACTGGCAGGCACTTGCACTCCTGCCTGCTGGCATCCCCTTCCCACGGGAGCCACAGGAAATGTCTGGTGGAAGGCAGGATTCATGAGAACATCCATGGTGAATGGCAGAGTGCTGAGAGTGACATTTGGCCCTTGGACCTTCCCGCTGCAGACTGACACTTCAGCTTGATTTATTTTGTCATTCTTCCCTTTCCCTCCTGGTCACGAAATCTCGTTTGGTTTCACCAGCAAATGAGTGTTTGGCCTTTGATTTTACTGGGGACCAGGAATTCAATCCATGCCCTGACTGCTCAGCTCTGTCACCAAGTATTCAGAGAATATTAACCTTTCCCAACTCCCCCACAAGCAAATCTTGCCCAGGATCTTGGCAGCAGAAAAGCAATGACTTGATTAATACGAAGCATGGGGTGGCTATGGAAGGAGCATTTCTTGTAAGGAAAATCAGCTCTTGTCAGTAAATGAAAGCTAATACTCTTTCCCTATTAAGGCAGGCTCCTGCTTTAAAACTTTTATACCTTCCATATATCATGTTTTTGGAAGAAAGTTTTGCTATTTAAATAGCTGCCAGAGTGTTACAGGCTTATATGATTGCAATTTACAGTACTCCATAAATCAGCAGACCTCAGATGCATTGGATAGACGAGAGCTTAAATTGACATCCTGCCTTTTTATGAACAATAAAAGGCTGGATCTCATGACATATTTACACAGAAGTATCCCTGCTGCCTTGGCCAAATTGTTCCAAAAGTACTTTACATGAAGGGACATAATGACGACAACCTGAAGCTTTGTACATTAAATTATCAAAGGGTTACAGCTAGTCCAGAGGGGTTAGCTCAAGTCCAGGAGAGATCTCTGTGCTTCCTGCTGCTCCCACATAAAAATGGTGGAAATTTGTCCTTTAAATGATTCACATACAGGAATCCCATGGACAATCTGTCTTCACTTGCCTGCAGAAGGCTGGGGCATCCCACTGACAGGACCAACTTCCAAACCAACACAGCTTGGCATGGCACTGTTGCAGTCACCAGATGCAGCCACGTCAAAAACAAGGGCACGTCTGAGCCACACCTCCCTCTCAGCTCCTTCAGCTACACCAAATACATCTCATCTCTGCTGACATCCTGGGTGGGGTTTGCATCTGCCTCCAGCAGATAGTCAGTACCCCCAGCCTCCCTGAGGCACCATTCAGCTCCTGCACAGCCACTCCTGATCCAGTCCTGATGCTACTTTTTTTACAGACAAACTGGAAGATGATGGTAATATTGCATAGAATGAATGTGAGTGAGGTCTTTTCAGGATTTTGCCTCACAGGCACTTTTTTGTGGTCAGCTGTCTTTGCATAACCAGAAATAGCCTTTACAGACTGGGATTACCTCAGGAGTAGAATAATTTTAGTCACTCAGCAGTCAATTCTCCTGCAAATCTGTCTGATACATCTCAAGTAGAAATCAGAGTTAAACATTTACATACTATCACCTAACTAGACTGGTCATCTTCTACAATTACCACAGATCTCCCAGCAAAGCCAGAGCCAGCTATTTCAGAGCTTCTTTCCATTCAGAGGGCAAGAATCCACTTCTTCATGAAGCAAAAGGAGTTTATAAGCCAGGAAAAAATCATCACATCATTGGAAACAACCCCAGGAGATAGAAGACTGCCTTAAATGATGTAACTAATACAGGCTGTCTGTCAGAGAACACCAATGAAATTACTCGGTTCTTAAAAAGAACCAAGCAAAAGAAACCATCCTCTGGCCTTGGTTGCTGGTTCTAATCAAGTAAGCATTCCTGCACACTCCTTATCACTGAGACACATGCTCCAAAAAGCTGAAAGAACAAAACCAATCAACATTAATAATAAACTCCAACTTGCTCATGGTAAACTTAATTCATTTTCAGTCATAGTTCCCCACTTAAGAAGGTATTGCTTTAAAAAAATCACATCCTTCCCCTCCCCTCCTGCCAACAAAAGACATGGAAAATATTATGGCTATCATAATTGTCCTTGGATGAGCCAGCCTTCCTGAAGAGTTTCCCTTCCCTGCACCAACAGAGTGGAATGGTCACAGCCAAGAGAGGAGTAAAGAGTAAGCCTTGCTGTTGGTTACAACAGTGTAAAACTCTGTCAGCAGCTGAGCCAGTCGTTAACACCAGTGGAATTATCGTTCCAATCAATTTGCCTCATCGTTGGGGTGCAGGCTTATTTTTCTAAGCACTGTGGAAGAAACAACCCCTGCTTGCAGTGCCTTCCCTGGCTGTGATGTGCAGAAGTTGTGCAGGATCACAGAATGCCTCGGTCTCAAAATGTGGCTGAATTATGGATGAGGGAATTCAGGCGTAGAGATGCTGAAAAAGACATTAAGTACCCAAATGTACAGTGAGGAGACTCCTAAATATGAATGGGTTTAGCTTCCCTGCTCTCCAGTCGGGCAGGTACATCTGCATTCCTCCACTACACAGGGAAATTATGCTGTAGACAAAACAGTACAATGCTTCAAAGGTATTTTTGACACTTCAGTGTTGGTCTGCCCTGCCTAGTCTCAAGCATCTGATTTAGGCTATTAAATAGTGGCTGTTTGGCAAAACAACTCCTCTTTGTAGACATCCAAATCCCTCTGTGGACCACAACACTCCCAACAAAAGTTACCTCTGCTGCTTATGACTATTTCATCCCCCATTTCCCCAAATGCAGTCACATCCCAATAACCCCAGGCTCAGGGAAGTAGCCATGCCAGGAATGAGTGGGAGTCAGGTGTGGTCCTGCTCCAGCCACCTGCCTGCTGCAGGGCTCTGCTTCTGCAAGGGATCCTGCCCAAACATCCCACCTGCCAGAGCAATACACTCTGTCCCTCCCTCCCTCCTGCTCACTGCCATGGGGCAGCAGACTGTGCAGCACAAGGGCTCACATCATGTTTCACCCATGTGCTACTCCATAAATATAATAAAATGTATTACATGATAAGTAAGGCATTATATATTATAATTTCTAACATGTAAGTATGATCCCAGACATAACAACATTATCATGTTCTTGCTCACATCCCCAGAAGAGATTTTTCCCAAAATTAAACCTGGTAGAAACACAAAAGGACCTTCTTTTTCCTGTGAGGTCAGTCAGCAAGCATAGGAAAATATAATCAATTTTGTAACAAATATACACCATAAGAAACTGCATAATCAATGCAAACTCAGTGGATATTATGGAAAATTCAGTAGCACACAGGCAGCAAGGAGAAAAGAAAAAAAGCAGGAATAACAGTTCAGTTTGTCTTGATCCTGATATGGAAACCTAGCAAGGTGGTCAGTACACATGCAGTTTGTATTTAGCACTAATTAGCAAGTTTAATCCAATATCTATCTTGATCTTCCCAACTGCTGTGAAGCACCTTCATTGACTGTGTAACAGTTTACAAAGCTCTGCCAATTTTCAATGATTAAAATCTTGGCAGCAGTTGCCCACCATCATGGTGCAGCCTTCAAAATAATGAAAAAACCCCACTCAATAAATAATGACAGGATTTAATAACAATTTGCAGATGAATGGTGCTTTTCTGGGTAGGACCTAACTCCTGATCTTTGAAATGCAGGGTCATGTTTGCTTTATGTTTTAAACTTTTCTCTGGCTCAGGGAGAGGAGAGCCTAACCTTTCCTTCCCTTTTTAATGAAAGCTGAGATTTGCCTAAAATATTATGACTCTAGCAACTGGAGTAGTTTTTATTATGGAGGTATTTTTAGCTGGTAGACCAGGTGACATGACTGCAGCAGAGCCGCTTGGTTGGCACCTGCCCAGTTTATTATTGTTGTGGCATGGCCAAAAAGAACCCTGTTACTGCCTCATTGCTCTGAGGTGACCAGAGTTACCACAGCTGGAGTCAGGTCCCTCTTCTGCTGCACCCACACACTGTGCAGGGTGAGTTTGTGGCCCATGGGGACACAGCAGCAACAGTGCAAAATGCATTTCAGTGTTAGTGCCTTGTTCTGCCCAGCTTTTCCAGAATCCTGCCCCACAGCACAGTCCTGGAGAAGGTCAAGTTCTCTGTATGGAGAGATTCTAAAATTCACAGCAGGGAAGTGCACTCACGGGCAAACTCTGAAGAGCAGTTTCCTGACCTGTTTTCCTCTTCCTGCCCACATTCAATTTATGTCCTCCTGACAATCATAAAATCCATGCTTTTCCAGTGCAAACTTTGTGAAATTAAGTGGTTTACCTAGCCACAGCCAAAGGTTAAATACACATATTTTCCTGCTGACTGCACTGCATTTAACCTTTGAAGTTTGGTTGTGAAAATCCCTAGCCCATCCATGTAAAACAAATGGAAAAACTCAGAGAGCAGCACTATTTGGGATTACTCAGGGATGTTTGAGCAGGTATTATCTTTGCCTCTCTCAAAGCACTGCAAAAATGATTTTTCTTCCTCTAAAAAACCAAAGCATCCCCTTCCCCTGCACACACCTGCCCAGGGGCAGGGTAGAGGGGCAAAGTTACTCCACACCCCCCCTACTTTAAAGATAACATTGATCCATCTGTCTACCAGCCTGTGCAACATGTCACAGCCACAATCATTTTCCTACATCTGGAAATTACTCTGGAGCAGAGATGGCTCCCAGCAGATCCAGGACAGGACTTGGAGGCACAAGCACAGCAGGACCTGTCCTACAGCGATCTGTGAGAGCAGAGCTGCTCCAGGGGTCAGGTGAGAACCTTGGGAACACAGACCTGCCATAGCTCCCACAGGGAGGGATGAAAAGGCAGAGGGAGGGAAGTTTTGGAGTATGTATTCAATAGGGGAAAAAATTGCTATTTAATCCGGTCAATTAACAGGCAAGAGCTTAAGTCTAGACTAAGGCTTTCATTGTATTTGTGTGACCAAACTCATGTTTGAGAGGGAACAGAGCTCCATAGTATCTACAGGTTCCCCTGAAAACCCTGCACTGCCTTATCCCTCCCCAGGGGTCTCCTCTCAGGTCAGTTCTCCAACATGTTTGTGCTGGCAAGGAAAAGGTTTCATGTGCCACATGAGATAAGCAACAAATTGGGGCGGAACTCTACAGGAAAGGCCTTTTGAGGATTCTGCCTTGCAGGAGGGGGTGTTGGAGCAGGGAGGAATTATTTTCTAACATTTAATTACATTTGCTATTGTCCAGTGAGGGCTTCAATTCAGAACAACAAAAACATTTTTGTCCAGTTTGGGGTCATCCAACTCCTTAAGTTTTAGCATTCTCCATCAGCAGCATCAGAAGCCAATAAAATCAAACCTACCTGAATTCTACAGAGGTCAGCAGCATCAGGGGCTCAAGGTAATGTCCTCACCTGGGTCTGTGGGAGTCCTGGTCCCACTCTGACACTTGTTGCAGAACTCAAGCAGTTTACTGAGCTGAGCTGGCCAAGGGCACCAGTGTCATTGCCTCCTGCTCAGGAAACATCCTTGCTACAGAAAACATGGGCAGCAAACAATCAATTATAGGAATAAAGGAAGAGTTGGGAGCCAGGACCACAAATGCATCAGAATTTGTTTCTCTTTTGTCACCAGTGTCACCTTGTGCTTCCTGAAGGTCGGATCCTGCTTTCAAGGCAAAGGCATTGGTGAGAGCTGCGTTAACACAGCAAGGAGAGACCCTGTGAGGAAAAACACTCAGCACTGCCAGAGCACTGCTCAGGCGACTGAAAATGCTCTTGACATGGGAAGAGATGCAGGAGCACACCTGTAGGTATGAAGCACATATGTCAACATCAGCACTCACCGTGTTTATGAAGAATTTAATTGAATAAAAACTCTCCTTGAGTGACTCCAGTCTGCAGCACATATACCCCATGACATGCCTTTTCTCCCCCCAGAGTGTTATATTTCACCAAACTGGTGACGAGTGTTAAGTGCCACAGGCTGTCAACCACCCACAGGGAGCAGCAGTTTCCTCACCATTTGCCCCTGTGCCTTCCCAAAACCAGCAATTTCTGCAGGTTCCCAAAGCCCCCACATTTCACATAGGTACATTCCCAGTGCTTTAGTGGGAACACAGCACAGGTACAGGGACCTGTGATAGCAAAATGTAATTTGTTCAGATCTTTGCCTTCAGGGTGAACACTGAGATGCCGCCAACAGCCAGAAAATTAGTGATCTAATTTAGAGGCAGCAAGGCATGGCTTTTCTCCAGGCCCTTTGGAAAACAGAGCTGGGTTTCCACTTTTGCATGATCTAGCAACTTTTTTTTAACGTTTTTTTTCTTTTTTAAGTACTAAACAGTATCCATCTCTTCTCCACAGAGCAGCATGCTGAGACAGAAATGAAGGCATGCTGCTGGCTGGGCATGCAGCCTCCTGCTCCCACTGGATAGCAGGTCAGGCACTGGGACACTGAGTTTGGTGCTGGCAGTGATCAATTACAACCACTAGAAAGGGGGGACAGTAGGGGTTTACAATTAATTTTTGCCACAGGTGCACCATTAAATATTTAAATGGTTGTTCTACAGTTTTCTGTGCACTTTCTCCCTAGTCTTTCTAGGGAGAGTACAGAAAATGTGGCTACAATGACCAATAGGAGATTTCAGCTGCAATTTTAATACACAGCATCCCATTTTCCCTGTTCAACTCTGCCTCCTGTGGAGTGTAAGAGATGGGCTTAGAAATATCTCAGACAGACAGACTAGGGATCTTTTTTTCCCCCCTCTTCCAGAAAATTTCTGGGTAAAATCTGCTTCTTCCAGTCAAGCTAAAAATACTGCAAGAAAGTCTTTCATTGTGAAGCAGCACTTGGAAAGGTTTCCTAAAAATCACAGGCTGGGACTGAGGGTTTGAGCTCCTGAGATTTACACTTGGCTCTTGCACTGAACTGTTGTATGTTATATGGTTTTGTTCTCCTTTGCCCCTGCTGCACTTGGACAAGTGACAACTGCAGGGCTGGAGATGCCAGCACATCCAGATTGCCCAGACTCTGCCCAACTGCAGCTGGAGCACGAGGTGCCCCACACATCCCTGGCACCACAGGCTCATCAGCGAGACATCACCTCGGCCCCTGGTAGTTTGGATGAGAAGGTTCTTTCCTGGGAAGGGCTTTCAGGGGTGACACCACCTCATCTCTTGCCTGTCTCCCCTGTGATACCTTGTTCTGGCTCTGCCCCCCTGGAGATCATCCAGCAGCTGGTCTGCACAGAATGGTTGACACCAGAAAGTGCTGGATTTGGGGCAAAGAAACAAAAAGATATCCTACACCTTGGCAGAGCCATCCCTTCTCCTAAAGGAAAAAGCTTCCCCTCTCCACCTTTTCTTCCCAGGAGCAATTCCGCAGGGCCACCAGGTGATTCGTGTCATCTTTCCTGACTGAGGCAATGCTGGTTTTTGGCCATCAGCACCTCCGAGCTGCGCCCATCACCAAAAAATGTGAGTTTCACTCAACTCATCACCACCCCTGCTGACTCCCCTAGGATCCCCCAGTGCAGGGGAGGAGATGTGAAGATCCAGGGCCAAAAGTGAGTCCCAAAGATGAAACAGGTACCACCAGCCCAGCCCCTTGTTTCCAACACAAGTACAGGGAGCTTTACACTAACACGACTTAGCAGGATGAATTGCTGCTTAGGTCAGGATAACCCTTCAGTAGTAAAGCCACTGTCTGGCAAGGGCTCAGCTGCTCTTGGGGAACTTTTTCCCCTCTCCCTGAGCTGGGTCCAGCTTATATGAGTAACTGCTTCCATGTCCTCTCTTTGTGGCTCTCAAGCAGATATTCAGTGAGTTTGGAAAGAAAACCCCAACCCCAGCCTCCCTTGTGAATACTTATTTCCAAGGAGCTCCTCTGCCACCCATTAAAGAGCTTTCCCAGGCTCTTTTCTGTGCTGCTGCCCGCGAAGCAGCAGCAGCGCTGCGGGAAGGCCGACGCGGCCCTGGCTGTGAGGCGTGCCACGGTAAGGGGCTCACGAGTGAGAAATGAGTGCGAGCCGCGGGCTCGGCAGCGGCTGCCTGCACCTTCAGACAGCCTCAGCGGCGACAAGGGGCATCAATCCATCAATCCGTCCGTCAATCCGGCCGTCAATCCGGCCGTCAATCCGGCCGTCAATCCGGCCGTCCGTCCCTCATGCACCCGGCGAGCTCTCAGGGCCGGGAGCGGCGCGCGGGCTCCACCTGGCGGCGACGGGCGGCGGCTGCAGCGCGGGACCCGGCCCCGCTCCCGGCCCAGCCCGGCGGCCGGCGTTCCCGGCGGCCAGCGTTCCCGGCGCCAGG